>JAPYYT010001592.1:0-25357 GCA_030522565.1 Ceratosolen corneri | reverse complement strand
TAATATAACTATTGAAAGCGCAATGAGAAGTATCAAAAAAGATTACATAAAATAAATTATAAGAACATCAATGTAAGCAAATGTGAAGCGAGTTTAGGAATAAATAAAAATTTTAAATTTATAGTCTTCTATTTTCAATCTTTGAGTATATTATGTATAAAATTAGAACAGACAAGTCTAACGAATAAATAGTTATGGAATTAATAAAATTTTCACTGTTCGAAATCAGAAATTAAATTTCAAAATTTAAATCGAGTTATTTATTTAAATTGTCCATAAAATATGATATCTGTTTTTAAAATATTTTAAATATAGATATAAATTAATTTTATCTATGAAATTAAGTAAATCAAATGGAAATAGTACATACATAATAAGTAACTTTTAGAAAGAAACAAAGAAAATGAAATTCTAACATATTAAAGTAATAAAAAAATAATATAAAACTATATTGCGATACTTTAAATGTTGAATTACCGTCACTTAACAAATCTTGACAATTTTTTAAAAAATAATTTGATTTGTCAACATGTTTTTAATCGTATACTTTATCATTTTCAATTTATATCATAATACAGACTAAACTATATCAGATATATAATTTTTATGAAATGATATTTTAATTTATATGTATTTATATAATTACTTTCTTATCACAATAATAAATACAAGCACTTAAACTACATGAGATAGTTAATTTATACCAATAATTTAAGCCTTTTCAAATATCACCATGGTATAACATTACAATTTATCGATTTACTGATTTATTACTTACATAAGTTTAGTAATCAACTTGTGAAAGTCAAATACTGCTACTATAAGTACACTAATAAGTAAAATTTTAATTTCAGGAAATGCAAAAATATTTGCATCAACATTATCATTTACCAATACAGCGCTTACTTTCAATTGACAAAAAAATGCATAATGCATCAATCTATTCATGCAAAAATACAGTAACACATTTGTTTCCTTTCCGAAAATCTTATGCTCAAGTCGTTTCGAAGACAGAATTTGGAGGTCTACGTGACACTTGTTCTTGACCAATCTATCATTAAACCCCTACTCTTCCTCAACACATACATATGCATCAAAATTGGAATGAAAGCAACTCGACCTGCCCACTCTAAATGCTGTATCAATAGTTGAATCTCATTTTTCCTTTATTTAATTACTAAAATGACAAACCTTTATAGCGTTATAAGAAGGTATTTGAAAGACTTACTTCGCTGACAGGTGAATTTTAGTTTCAGAACTAAATCAGAAATTTTAGTCTCAGCTTCTTACTGTCACATAATCCAAAATAATTTATATTACTTAATTTATATTATAAAATAATAATTTATATTACCGACAAAGTCCATTGAATATCACTGTATTCAAAACAAAATATTCTGTCTAAGTTAAACTTGATGTTTATGTTGCCGAGAACAAAATGAGAGAAAACAAAGTAATTTGCTGATTTCAAAATAATATATGACTATGTTTTAAAAAATAATTTGATAATAAATAAATATCTTGAAGTAGTAACATATAAAGGATGAAGTGAAAATTGGTAATGTAGCATGTAAAATGTTAGGCTGATCGAAAACTGTTTCTTTTAAGTTATCTAGTATAATTTTAAAAACATGTAATAATATTCAATATTACTTTATCAGAATACTTTAATTTTCCCTCTATGTAATAATTTTAATCAAATCTAAAAATTAAAAATTCCAATTAAATAGCTAAAAATGCCATTTAAATCAAAAAAAGAATCTTCGTATTCCAAGAAAAAAGAATTTATAAATTCTTGTCTGTTGTAAAGGACTGCTGTAATGATACTTCTATACTAGTCTTTTATATAACAATTAAATGAATAGCTGGTCTTAAGCTTTAACTTATTAAATGTATTCAAGAATATTTAATAATATTTCAGACATTTATTTATAAATAATTCAATAATATATTATAAGAAATATTTGTTCGTTTAAATTCGTTTTATTCAAAATAGTAAAAATAACATTTCTAATTTTTAAATGCATTATACGCGATTTATTCATCGATATAAAGAATAATTTTTTTCAGAAATTATTTATTAAACAATTGTGCAATGTATTTTTATTTATTATATTATCATAAATTTATAATTGTTGGATTGATATCATCATTCTAAAATTGTTCATTATAAATAAAAACTTGAAACGCATTTATCTAAAAGTTGTTTTGCTTTATTTTTGTAAATCTACTTTCGTATACAGTTTTGAATTAACTTAAACAATTTCAAAATTTATAAATCTGTATTAGAATTTTTTGATCCTATAAATTTTTCATATAATTAAACAAAAGACTTTTATTTTCTAATTTTGTATATTTTTAAATGTTTCATTTTTTATTAGGCATGTATAAAAAAGACTACATTTATAAAACAGAATGCAATAAAAAATGTATATATAAATTGTTTAATTCTAGAAATACTTGAAGCAACATTATACTTGATTACTTAATAATATATAATATTGATATTATAATGTTTTTAAACTGAATTATTATAGTTGAAAATAAAATAAAAAATGCACATGTACTTTAATTTTTTTATATTTAAATTGTAAAACCTTTTTTTAAGTAATAAAGACTAAATCTTTCAAAATATAAAATATTTGATTTAATAAATCAATTTAACTAATTATGAATTTGGTAACTTTTGTTATTGTAAATGGTTATTTTTCAATGTCATTAAACAAAACAATTTGTTTGTGTATATTGTAACAATTTTTTGTTGGTAAGTTTTAATATAGTGTATAACCATTAAATATATTATGATTTTTTCAAATTTCTACAGTAAACAAAATTAGTTGGGTGCCATATAAAACGGTAAGTTTAATAACTAAAAAAAAAATTAACACAATAGAAGTATAACAATCAATAAGGTAAATTAATAAGAACTAGGATTTTTATTAGATGACGCTAAAAAAATTACTTTATCACAAACTATTTACATACGATCATTTATTGTTTTCTAACGTTGATTTGAAAATTGTTAGAATTATTGATTTTCAACTATTAATATAAAATCTGCTATAGAATCTTATACGATGATGGAAAAATGAGTTACTACATTAATACTCGGTCAATTGAATCATCCAGAAACGTCACTAATTTTATTAAATTACACAAAAATATAATTTTCATACAATATAAAAACAATTTTGTATAAAATAAATTTTACTTATTCCACAAACTAATAGAAATTTGTCATAGCTTTATCAATATTTAAGGGATAACATTATTTAGATTATATACGTTTGCATTTCTAATAATTTTTAATAACAAGAATTCATTCGATTTATTAACAATATAGCTAAATACTATAGTATAAAATAATAATATAGCAAATTATAAATTATATAAGCGAAAGTGTTAATTTCAAATAAATAAATACTTTTATATTAAAGTACAGAATATAATAAAAATAAAAAATATATATTACAGCATTAAATATTATAGGGATATAAGAAGTTCTGAGTGTACGCGACTAAATGTAGTTTATTAAATATTTATGGAATAGTAGAAAATGAAATATAGTACCACAAAGCGATAACATCAGTTAAAAAAATGGATTCTATTTCTTATGAGGATTTGAAGTCCACAACAAAAACTGAGTTACATTTATACTCTGATTTATTATGATTTTACAAAATTTTTTATAACAATTTTTTATTATTATTAATATTTATGTTATTGATATTAATAGTTTTACTAATATTATCATTATCATTATTCAATATATAAAATCATTGTACTTACTTATAATGAATTATATAACTTATTCGTAACGAAGTATATACTCAATTAAAAACAATATTACAGTAGTTCTTTTAAACATTACTACTTTTATTATCTGTTTTAAAAATAATTTTTCAACTACTAAATTGAGTAAATAAATAATGATTAATATCGACTAAATGTTATTGGAGCAGTAAAGTTCAGAATAAACAAGTGAATTTTATCGAAACTATTCAAAAGATGAAGAAAGCGTTATATAAATGAAAACTTAAAAAAAATAAAATCGTCAATGTTCTGAATATAAATACCAAATATAAATAATATCACAATGAACCCATCGAATTAAGTATAATAATTTTTCAAAATATTCTATTCAGTTCAGAACTTATCATTAAGAACATTTATTAGATAAATTCTCTATGTACTTAAAAATATAACTCATCTGGTATATAAAATTCTAAATTAAAATATTCTATCAGAACTAAATTATCTATTCTATCAGAACTAGCTAATTTTTTATGGAAGTGTAGATGAGCATCAACACACGATGTGTGTGTGTTTCCATATAACTTTTAACCAGGTACGTTTCGAAATTACAATGAGTTTAACAATAACAAATGTTATCTTACTATTACTATTATTATTAAATTAAATTTTAGAGTTATAAGATGTTAAATTAAATAAATTTTTAATACTTCAATACTTCCTAAATAAAAAAATATTTATCTTTTACTATATGCAGAGTATTTATTGTTAGTTGTTTGTTTTATTTTAGCGCTGATTTCATTATTAAAATCAATTAACAATAATATTACTATCACATATAATTAATATCTAATCAAATAACAATAATAATAATAGTCAGTTTGATCAAATTTATCATTCTATCCATGCAACTTTATATCCCTCCTTCATTTTATTTTCAATTATTTTTCTTTCTTTGATTAAATCACACTATTTTCCGAGATGCTAGAGTATATACATATACACTAACTACGAAACGAAAATCTATATTTGAAGCTAGGTGGCACGCATACTCATATACGTCATTTGGAATCCAAACCCTACCTTTAGAAATTCACTTATTCTCCCACTTCCCTCGTGATGAATCCGCAAGCTAGCATACGCACATGCACACGCACTTCCTCGCTTATTTACCTTTGCTTACATGCGCATTTATTAATGTATAGTTACGTATATTAAGTTCTCGCACTGAAGGGGAAAAAACAAAAAAACTGTTTAATACATTAAGAAAAATTTTTCCTTCTTTTTTAATTCAATTTGCATAACGCGGTTTTAAAATGTAGAAAGTTTTAAATTACTGAAAGTTTCGAATTTTAATTAGAGTTTGTCGAACATTAAAGAAAACTTTAAATAGAAACTATGTAATGCGTGTATTTTAAATCAATAGTAATTATTTTAAAATGGTGTTGCATATTAATACAAGTTTCTATAAGTGCATGATAAGTTATGTATATATTTTAAATGTATCGAGCTCTTAACAACTAAAGAGAATAAAGAAAGTATTTAATTTTTAAAAAATTCTTAATTGTAATAAATATTATATATTAACTAATGTATCATTTCATATTAAAATTTAATAAACAAGTAATTTAAGAGTTTTAATTTAAAAGATTTTCTACATTTTTTATTATTAACTATTATAATAATTTAGAAATTAATTCAATATTTTTCATGGATATATTATATAGTAGAATATATTATATAGTACTTAAAAAAAATTAACGAAATAAATTAACGTGGAGAGAGTCAAACATTTAAGAAATCATGAAACAGAAAAACTTTAGGTTTTAATAATGTCAATATAATTTCGATGACTTAAATTCAAATAATTTTATAAACATCTATAAAATATAATTAAAGAATATATAAAGATTTAGTAAATCAAAAATATACTTCATTATTATAAAGCAAATCAAAACATAAATAGAAAAAATATTAAATTATCTCATTAGGAATCTGATTATAATAAAAAGACTGTACAAATATAAATCTTGGAACAATTCATTTTGCTTAATTTATAATTAATACAGCATTAATATATGTTATTAACAATTTATCAAGTATAATTATACTCGGAACGAGATAATAAAATAATACAAGTTAATACAATCTAAAATAATCCTTTTAAATCATAAGCATTTTTTATTGTATGTAAATGTATGTTCTCTAATAAATGAGGGAAAAGCAAAATTTAAATACTTCAAACAATGTTCATTATTCTTGAAGAACCATACGTGAAATGAGCTAGTTGATTACTAATCGATAGAATCATATCGGTATTATAAGAAGCAACAGGAATCGTAACAAAATATGTATGGAATACATTATATTTATCATAAATAAATCATAAATCATATCTTTTAATCATGATTTCTTAATATAAATTCTATAATATTTTATTTTAATCTTATTGTCAAGCTTGATTGCTGCTTTTATACTGTTATAAATTCTTATAATTTTAAAAATATCTAAAATATTTTTCATAAATAATCTGTTATAATCTAAAATATACTATTCTATCCTCGTATTAATTTTTTACTCTGACTTACTTTGTTACCAATTAATGTTTCGTTTTCAATGATATCTCAAAAATGGGAATGTATTCGAATAACAATTAACCCAATTACATTTATTCCAACCCATAAACTCATCGAAAGCTAATAAACGATGTGCACAAGTCTAATTTTTCAGCTAATGTTGCAAAGTTGATGAAATATCTGTTATTGCTGTTTATCTGGGATGCACCAGCTACGGAGACAAAGTATAATTAGTATGCAAAAATAGTAGATAGATAGAGAAAAATAAATCAATAAAATGTACATTGACACGTGTATACAGTATTGTGGTGTATTATTCACCAGGCGGACACAAAACAGCGAAAAACTGGATGTAGGTGTGTGTATGCACACGTGCGCAAGTGAATCTTGCATTACATACGCATGGACACTAAATTTCGTAGAACGATAAGCTTTCGGCAAAATCGACTTAAATCCGCGCGAACCACACGCCAAGGAACAATTATACTTCGATCGCCGTACAATAAAAGAAAATAACAATATGAATTCTGTTTTAATCTGATCACATATGCGTTATACAAGTATAGAAGGAGAGCAAGGACAGTAGTTTTATTTCGGCGTGGATTAATAATCACATTCTCTAACATGCGCACAAAAAAATGCTACGATTATTTTTTTTCTATATACATTTATCAAATTGAAATAAAGACTTATTGTGTATGTTCGAAGTTTTGTTTACAAATCATTGTCATTTGTAAAATAGATTAAATTATTATTTTTTAATTGGTTTAAATCTTTAACATGTCATTACGTTTTTATGTATCAAAACTTTAATTCTTGTCAGAATCGAACAATATTTAAAATTGAAATTGTCAAATTGAGAATCGAACAATATTTAAAATTGAAATCGTCAGAATCGAACAATATTTAAAATTGAAATCGTCAAATTATGACGTCTTATCTTTAATTAAGTTTATTCAAATTGAAATGATTATATGATACAATTCTTTGTTTTATACAGAAAAACTATGTTCGGAAAATTATATTTATATTTGAAATATTGATGTATGTTGCCAATTTTCTAAATTTTGTGATTATTGTTAAAACTAATAGTTTATTTTATATTAATCTAAATGGCATGGGAACAATTTGAAAAAAAGGATTCGTTAATAAAGCATTATTTAACGAAAACATGGCAAAATGTTCGATAGGAGAATATATTATTTGTATAACTTACATATTATTACTCTTATTATTATATTAAATTGATTCATTTAATTTAATTAAATATAAGTTTTTTATTATTTTTATAAAATCTATACTATCTTACATAAAATAATAAAAATAATATTATACAAATTTGATTTAATGCACTATTATTAAGAGTAATATGTCAGATACTAGTTCTAACGAAGCTTGGTTTTATAATAATATCCTTATTTGATAAAAGTATTTAAATTACAAATGGTTTGTAGAAAATGACAGAAAAAAATTAGCGATTTATGTATCCCTTATATTTAAAAAATTTTAATTTAAGCCTAGTTTTAATTATAAATTCGAGCTAAAGATTAAATAAAGGTGCAATGATATTCCTTGCACTGATATAAGTTACATTTGTATGCATCTATCCATACGGTATATCAATAAAATATAACAAATTTAAGCAACGAAACATTAATATGTGTAGGGATTTATTATTTGTGTGATGTCAACAATCATTCGTCAGTCAATTGAAGGAGGTATCCACGAGCGCATTCGAGCCAACCCAAACCAAACAAAATAATAATAAAACAAAATTTAATGAACAAAAACACAAATAATATATTATTAATAAAATAAAAATAACTCAAGACCAAGTATTACATCGGCGGCCAAAAAAAGTAACGAGTAAGAGCAAAACGAAACAAGCGTCATTGTGCTGTGGACGACGTCATACGAAACTTTCCCATTGCCTCACTCACTCTCTCTCTCTCTCTCTCTCTCTCTCTCCATCTGTTCTCCGCTGTTATCCACAACATGACCTACCCTAAATATTCCGGGAGGGCTATACTGATGACGCGCTTCGTGTCAACGACATGAACGAAACCAACGTGCGGGGGCCTTAACCTTCCGCAATGCATCCGACTCCTGCTCCTCATTGACCGTAACAATTACTGCAGTCCCCTTCCCTTGCGCTTCTTGCACTCTCACTCATTCTTAGTGTTTCTTTTGCGATCAGCGCACGACTTTGTCATTCATTTCAATTGATTTATGAAGGGAATTGTTGTTTTTTCATATTTCTGGAATACTGATTGCTTACAGCAGCCTACGCATACATCAGGTTATGCCTATTTGTCTAGTGTAATTATTAATAATATTCCTAGCCATACACAACTACGATTGTGCTTTTAAAACTATTGCTTACGCTTCTAGTATTTAAATATTAGATGCACTTTGTATGTTTAGTTACAAATTAATTTGTATTTATTTTACTTCAATTAGTTTTTATGTACTAACCGATAAAAGAAATGAGATTTTATCTACTCATTAATAGTTTACTATAAAGGTGCCCCGCTAATAATAAAACTTCTGTTATTAACATAAATAAAATTTAATTAGAAGAAATTAAATTCAATTAACGCCCTCTTACGACCATCTTACAAAAACATTTCTCTAATAAAACAAAGTAAAACAGTCTTATTCAATATTCCGAAAAACGACAATGTGATGTGTATAATTAGAAAAATGATTGTGTAATTTTATGGGATAAAAATTCATTAGCCATGACACACTTTTATAATACAACAAAAAGTTGTTCATACAAAATTATTAATTAAATTTCATTTGCATCATGAATTGTAAACATAAATATTATTAAAAATACATATAAAAATGTAAATTGTTCACTAAGGTTGATAAATTATGAACTTTACTTGTGCCACGGCGACTATTGAAAAAAAAATACGTTTCAATAATAGACATTGATTATACATAAACACATTATTATTATTTCTTCTTTCCATGTCCTTTTTATCCGACTATTTTTTTCTTTATACAAGTCTTCTCTTTTTCTTTCTCCCTCCATTTTACTTCTTTGTGTATCTCTCTTTCTCTCTCGGAAAGAGGTACAGCCCAGCCAAAAAATTCCATTACCCATCAACTGTTACCAGTTGCCTTGCTTCACTCCCCTTCCTCTCTTCCGCCAACCGACGATCACGCTTGCTCTCTGTCTCTCCCCCCCCCTCTCTTTCTACCATTCGCTTTCTGTCTCGTTCCCTCGCGCTATTCTTTCGTTTCGGATTTTTTTCTTTCAATTTGCTCAACCGGTCGATGCCCTCTGAAAGCGAATGACTTGAGCTCGGTGTGCGGACGCGCGACGTTTTCGAGATTTACGCAGGGTTTCATCGACGGTTTTACGAGTCTCCCGGAGCTCGTGCGCCCTTCTTTTTATTCGTCGCTTCTTTTACGTTTGTTTTTATTTCGAGGTGTAAGGTGTTCATCAATACTGAAAGAAAATGAAAATTTACGTAATTAATTGATTACATTAACTTGTGAACTGCGTAAAAATATCTTGCTGTCGTGCTTTACACATTCGGCAGTTTTATTTTTAAGCGAATAATTGATTGAGGATTTATTTCGTAGCTTTGGACATATTTTGCAAATCAAAGTGCACTTTCGCACGACGACCTAGAATTAATTATATCTTATTTAATTTATCGAACATACGGCTTTAGTTTATAAATGATTGAGCATAACATTTTAAACATAAAATAAGATATTATATAACAATAGAACGGACAACAATATACAATGAATTTACATGTAAATTTACTAGTGTTCAAACATAACGTATAATCATTCGACTTCAATACGCATCACATTGTCTATAGTTTATGCTTTGTCAAATTGTGCATCGACCATTACAACTGATAAAAACTTTTCTTGTTATTAATTTCATTTATCGTCAATTTTAATTTTGTTACAAATTTTTGTTACAATTCCAAATTGTTTGTTACAAATATTTTGTTCATTACGATTGTTCATTGCAATTAAAGAAGAATACACATATTTAAAAGAACGTCAATAAAATTTCTTTATCAATTATTTCTCTTTTGCTAATCCAATAACGATAAGTCGTTACGGCTGATTTAGCAATTAAAAACGAATATATTCGATGTCAAAAATGCCGAACACAATCATTGTAATTTTATTTAAAATGTTTTCTTAGTTGTGAATCTGTTACTACTGAATTCATTTTCCATGCCAAGAATATAACTGAATATATTTGCCATAACTTGAATGTACTTTTTCTGAATAAAATTACTGTGCTGTGAGAGTATCTGAACACATTCACTGAGCTATGAATATGCCAATTCAGTGCACAATCACTATGTTATGAGTGTACTTGAACACACTGCCTCTATCATAAATGTACTTACTATGAAAATAAATATAACATAAAATGTGTACAAAAATATGAGAAGACACTTATTGATTAGTGATTCAAGATGGATCCGACATAATTTAAATATGCTAAACAAATATCTTGGCACTTAGATGTGGAAAACAGCTCTTCAATGATAATTCAATTTTCTAAAAATCTTTTGGATCTTTAAACAAAATATGGTATGTTTATACTTATGTTTTTATAAGTGAAAAATTTTACTCTGACCGCATAGAAATACATATAATTTTCAAATCATTTTGAACGAATATTTAAAATCTTAAGTATCTTGTCTGATGTATCTATCTTTTTATATGAGATTTAATTCAGTTACCAATGTAGAGAAAATTTGATATTTTTCAATTACATAATATGTAATGCATCAATACACTTTTGTATTCTATTTATAAAAATAATATATCTTTATTTTTCCATAAATATATCCAAAAAAATAGCGATAATTGTAACTTATAATGCAAAGAATATATTTTAATAAAATTTTTTAATAAAATAAAATATTTTAATAAAAATTCAATAATATTGTATTAAAAAGATAATAATATGATATCAATACTTTTATTTTAAATACTGTGTTTACAAAAAATCGTAGTTAGAAAAATTATAAAGATAAAGCCATTCCTTATTCAATATTTACTTATACAATATTCAATATACGAAAATATTGTCTTTAATGGGCGAGTTAAAACTAGTCTATTCACTAACATTAAAAAAACTTTTTACTGTTTTTTCAACAAGTTTCTTTCTAAATACTTACAAGCAATTGTATAACTTTTTTTCATTTTATTAACCCGCTTTATTAACAATGTTTATCTAGTGATATTAATCTACAAACTTCGCATTATACATATGCTACAAACAAATAAATATACTGCAAATTTAATGTTCAAGTACTTATAACGTTCAATATTTGGTGAACGAATGAGGGAAAGCAAAAGAAAAGCAACACATAAACCAAGCAATGAAATGATAAAAAGCGAAATATATCGAATTATATTACTAACAATCCGAAAACGCAATGTCTTCGGCACACAGCCACCGGAAGTAACCATTATCAACGCATATTTTTCAATGACTGTAACAATGCACATTCATAAGCAACCGATTAGTGCACGAGACTAAACCCAAATTAACTTCTTCTCAAGGGACTTTTTCAAGAATCAGATTTTTACACTAAATTTTTAACGAAGCATTGTAATTTAAGTTTTTGCAAAAAGCTACAGTCATAATATTTTTCATTTTTAATCAGCAAAATTCTTTATATAATATTTTTAAATATTTAATTAAAATTTATATTGAAATACATTTTTTCTTTACATGTTAAACATGTAAATAACAAAACTATTACTTAAAATTATATAAAAATACAATTTGTTAACAATTGATATAAATACAAAAGAAGTTAAATATTAAAAAATAATATGGAAAATGTTTTATTACAATGAATAATATATTTTATAAATGAATTGGATGCCTTCTCATCTATTGTTACAATCAATAATTATCTAAAAATATCATTTTAAATTCTGGCTTATTACATTTGAAGGTGCATTACTGAAAACATGAAATAAAAAAATATGAAAAATATCACTCCCAGCCATTAAACATATCCCTTGATGTCAATAAATTAGAAATCGTAAAAGAATGATAACAAGACATAACATCAGAGAGAAAAGCGAGTAGCAATAAATTTTAATTTAAAATGTTCGAAAGTACTGGAGGAACAACGAATGCTATCCCGTTAGGTACTTTTACCATCATGGACAATTACGACACGATGTAGCGTGAGTTTAAGGTCCAGAAATCGTTTTTAAAATGCTTTACATAATGATCTGCGGTATTACAGAATTCGCAATCGATAAGCCAAATTTCACTTTGTCCAGTCTCTTCTTCGAAGATCTCTCGACATAACCGGTACAGTTCATTCATATAATGAGTCTAGAGAAATCATATTTATTCAACTTAACTGTATATCTGCTTGGAATTTGCTATAAAAAATAATGTAAAAAGCAATAGTACAACACTTTATTGTGACATTTTAAATATCCGTTATCGAAAACTTTACTTACATTTGTCTACTTGCTTACACTTATAATAGTATTGAATTTTCAATTTACTTTTAATAGAATTTGCGAAATATTGATACAAACAATTGTTGGTGTAGAAGATGACAGAAGTTCATAAGTTACTAGCTGTCAAACGAAGGTGTTATATGTAAAATGCATATAAAATATATTAAACAAATCATATATTATCTTTTACTATAAATCTTTTACTTATCTATTTAGTAGAATGATACTTTAATTTAACGACTTATTCTAATATACGTTTTAAAATGAGCATATCACTCAGATTTACAGATAGCAATAAAGATAATCTAAAATATTACATTAAGCAGGTCTGTTATTTGCGATATTTTACAGGCGTTTCGTATAAATAAAATAATTCGCACCAAATCGTACCCTCCGTTGAAAAATTCCACTCGATTCGCAGGGCAGAAATAGTAATTAGCAGACAAATCGTGCTCGCCTGAGGGAAAAATCGTTCTTTCTATGCGCCGTAATTACTTATATGTGCGAAGCGTCGCTTATGGATTTTTCTCTTCATTTTTCGCTCTCGCTGATTCGCTCGCTCGCTCGCTACGTGTATTAGACATAGGGTCAAAGAACGCAAGGGGAATCTGACAAGCGATCGCAATACGCTTTTATATCTGTCTCGTGGCTTATCGCATGCATTGAGCCGCACGCACATGGCATTGCCCGCATGTGCTCCGCAACCAAATGGCAAATACTAAGTACCGAAATGCATATGAGTAGAGATGGAGGACTGCCTGCGCACACATATTAATACGTTTGTGTATATGAGACAGTGTATAATTTTAAAATGCATTTTTTTAATGAAGCAAATGAACAGAGTTCACGCGTCTCAGTAGATGCACAATTTTCGAGTTTTTTTCAGTTTTATTGAGGATGGTTTTATATCTCATTATACTGTTTTAATCCACTACAAGCTTATATCATAAGTATTAGCTACTTCGAAAAGAATATATTCTTTTTTTATTTTCTTTGAAATTACATTCTTACGTAGTTTTGGAGATTGTTCCAAATTAAAAAATTACTTTAAATTTTTATGTGTATTAGTAATGTATTATTATTTTTATTTCGCAATTGTTTTAAATTTTTTATTTAGAATTAAATTTTATACATGCATTATTTATAATTATAATTAGATTGAACGTTTTTAAAACTTATTGGCTATAGAAATATTCTCAAAAAACATCAATAATTACAATCATATATACAACAATGTTTAAAATTACTTATAATTTATAATTATGCATAAATGATTCGACTATTTGCAATTAATTTTTATTTTATATTCGTTTTATTTTATTTTATAAATGAAATAACTATTTAATAAGATCTTGGGATAATCAAAAACACGACATTGATTTGTTGATTAAAATTTAATATCTAGTTACATCAATCATATCAACTATAACTGTGGCATTGAATCTTACATATTCATGTGTACGAAAGAAAGGGAGAGATAGAGATGTTGATTGACTATGTTTATATGGAAAAATTTTATTATAGATTTCAGCTGATTTTAAATTGTTGTGAGATAAATTCGATCAGTGCATGAAGTCTTTATTTGGCCAATACTTATTCACCAATTTTGTTTCATCTTCCTCTATTGGTGTTGTTGTCTCCGATATATATATGTAATTGTGATTCATTCATCTCATCAAAATAAATGCGAAACCAATTTATTAAAAAAATATGATATGAAGCATTTGTTAGGACATAACAGTTACAATATCTTACAATATTGTAACTAAAATTTGTAAAGTTAAATAAATTGCTTACTTGCATATATACGTATATATTATATTATATATTATATTAATATATTTAAAATAAATAATTGATTTATACATGTCTTTTTTAATAAAAATTTGACAGGTTTTAAAACTTATTCAACAACAATAAATTTGTAGCATCTTTAAAAAATGCTATTTAAATTTATTAGCATTAATATTAAAAACTCAAAAAATACAATATATTGTACAATATTCTTATTTTCAATTAGTGCTTACTCTCAAACGCGCAAGCACACACAACACACACACAAACACATTCATACCCACATATGCATGCGTGACTTTGACTCACATTAAACTCTGAATGATTACAATGAAACTAAATATAAAATTAAATTATATTTAATATAAAATAAAATAAAATTTAATTAAATTAAAATAAAATAAAATTGAATTAAAATTAAATTAAATTGAATCAAAATTAAATTAAAAATTTTAATTTAAAATTAGAAAAAATATATAATATATAATATTACAATTAAATAAAATTAAATCTAATTTATATCTAAAATTAATTTTCTGTAAAACGTTTCAGTTTTTCATATTTTCATATCTATAATTCATTATTTGACCATAGAAAATTAGACGTTTAAAATTTATAAAAAAAATACTTCTATTTTTTAAGGTGTTTACTCATTCGTGTATCATATACTTAAGATATTACTAATTCAACCTCATTTTATTCCTTTTTCATTGTCAAACTTTTCTTAACATATTTAAATTTTCTTATTACGACTTAAACCCTAAAAAATGCATTGAAAGATTTAAAAGATAAAATTAAGGTTTTATAAATTGTAGGTTTTAATATACAAGTATGTTTGTTTATTTATATGCAAATGCTTACATTTTGATAAAATAACTTTATCTAATGGTGATTTATGCACTTTATATACATAAATAGAAAAACTACATAAAAAACGGCATTTGTCACAAATTAATAGTTCGTAGTTATTTAATTATTTAATTACAAATTTTTCATTCGGAATTTAAAAAAATATTACGTTACATCTTATGAGTATATTGCTTAAAAATATTTAACTATTCATACAACAGTCAAATAATGTAATGTTTGTATTTACTAATTTATTTTATTAATTGTCTACCGCTAGTATAAAATACTAATATTATAGATCGTTCAATTTAAATCCTACAAACTTTCCTCGAATTACGAAACATAAATTGTTAAACTCTTGATAAAATATACAAAATTTATTTAAAGTTAGCAATCTAAAATTATATTTAATGATCATAAAAACTTTATAAACCAATATAAAGACTTTTAAGTAATATGACTAAAATGAAAAATTGCATTGTCAAACCAAATAAGTTTCAAACCAAATAACGAAATCAATAAATTGATTTCGTTAATATTTTCTTCTACTTAAAAAAAACTATAATTTAATAGCTAAATAGCATGAGTTAAAAGCATTAAAGAATGTTATAAAATGAAAATATTTGGTTATATTTCCATGATGATATCATGCTCGACTAATTGTATTGTGAGTAAAATCACATTACAATTCGCTGGCAATACTCTCTTGATACATTATATGCCGCTTCTCTACATGCGCTTTTCTCGATAATTATTCGCAAGTTCAACAAGAATATTGACATTACGTACGTCACTTACCCTCCAGAATATTGTCTGTGTCCATTCAATTTTATGATTAATTGATAAAATTCACTTATTCTCTTATCGGATCGAACAATTTAGCCCAAACATACTTAAATACAATTTCAGTCAACCTTTCAACAGCATAGTTAATATAATTCAATTACTCAGGTTAAATTTGATGACAAGTTGCAGACAAACGCATATACATAAAAAGGTAAAGGACGTTGATCTTATAACACTTTCAATTAAATTAGTTACAACTTTGAATCATTCGCTCATGCACACGTTCGATTGCAAGGCATAAATTTGCTTAAAATTTTGTTAAATATATCATGGAATGGAAAGTACACATATAAATCTTTAAAGATAAAAACAAATGATTTTGATTTGTGGAGCTCTTGATTGTATCCCAATAAAAATGCGAAACCGCGTATTAAATTGTCTCACGAATTTTACGACTTGTGGAACAGCGAAGCAATTGTTTCATTTAAATAATATTCATTTAAATAATTCTAATAAAACAAATAAATTGTAATTGAAAATTGTATAAATTCTTCTTGAAAAATGATTACGCATAAGAAATGAAATTATAGAAATACAAGACAACTTTTTATTTCCTTATGTTGCATATATGTTGCATATAAAATACTGACACGCTTAATATATTAGACAGTTGCCTTCTTAATTGAAGTTCTAGCTCGTTACACTGATACAGAAAAATGTTATCAAGAAACTCCAGGGACTCGTTTGTTGGCGCCACTTTCCCTTAACTCATCACTATACAAGACTTGCTCACATTTCCACGGAACCTAAAATCGACACTTTTATGCCTCGTAATGCATTTATATTGCTTATTCTTATTTACAAAGATTAATGATTTAATTTTGTACAAACCATGTCCATTTAGCAGCATAAGCCACGAATATAATATATTGACGTCAGTATTAGAGTGTATAAATTGTCTCAATGCCGTTAACAATATTATAAGATATAATGTATAATAACCGTATCGCATCAACAATCAGGAATATTCTTGTAAATATTTAGGATTCCTTTATCCGAATGCTTATCAATTCAAAGAAATAATTTATTCGCAATAATGTCCCTCGTCTTTATACATATATTTTTTAGATAATAAAGGGAGCACCATACCTTAAGATAATCACAATTAAAAATAAATTTTATTTACTGTCTCAGCGAAAAACAATAAAAATCATAAAATGAATTGTTTAAAATTTTTTGTTATTATTAAAATTGGATGATAAAAGATAACTAAAAATGTAGTTGAGTTTATTAAAAAAAAATAATTAGTGCGTCGTTTGCCATGACCTTACGAACTGTAACAAAACGAAAATTTTAAATGATAGCTATTTGTTTGTTAAGCGATTGCAATTCCAATAATTCTTTCAGACAAGAGAATGGCTTAACTAATGCTGTCCGCTCTTGCCAAGCAACCGAAAAGCCATGGAAAGAGACGAATGAAGCATTGAGCAGGTTACAGATTCAGCCGGTAACAGGTACCTGTCCCCGATAGCAACGATCTTAACTCTGAACAATGAGCAATCCAGGGCCGGTGAGATATTCCAGCATCCTTGGAGTCCATACATCTTAAGTGTTCGTGGAGGGTACAAGATTTCTCTGCAAAGGTCATTGGCCGATGTACTTTTATCGTATACTTGATTGGCTCTTGCACCGTCACCTGAACGCGTCCGCCTCGGTCGATGCTCTCCTCCGCCTTTGTTTTGGATCGCGGCCGTTTATCGATTCGCCTATCTGTTTTGGCGAGAGTTGCAATAAGCTCTCCTGCTTTCTTTTCGTAACTCCCCCTTCCCAGGGTGTCACGTGCTTGTTGTTGTAATGAGGAGCCGTTGAATTTTTCAATCCAATTTATAAGGTGAGTGCCCCGAGTGACTGATATGCATCGAGACATAACATTGGTATTTGAAGGACACTCAAGTTTTGTATTACGAATAGACACCAACCCAGAAAAATTTGATACTTTATACGCAATACGTCAGGTAGGTATTGTAAATGAGTATTTTCATAATATGTCGGTCAGAAGTTTCTCTAAATCTTGACGTTAATTCGGCACTTTCATATTCTAACGAATTAATCAATAATAATAACAATGCAAGCTACATTTTATATTAAAATACTCATTAAAAGCGAAGCAACATTAATTGCATATTGTGTTATGTGAATAAAAAGTAGTCAATGACATATTAGAGATTTCAAGTTTCTTTCCTGTTAGCAAAGATCTTATTTAAATTAGCGTGTAATATGTGATATTTATATAAGTCATATTCAAATTCAATAATACCAAATATTGTATTAAGCGAAGTGACAAAAAAAAATATTTAATAACTTTAATAAAGAAATATACTTGCATTAAAACCCAATCGAAATTATATAATATTTTTATTTTCAAGATTTGAAATCAATTATCCATTTATTACTAAAATTTTATAAAAGATATCTAAGCAAATAATATGCTTTGCTAATCTAGCAGTAAAAATGAAAATTAAAATAAAAATAAAAAAAAAGATTACGTTAAAAGTTTCAAATTTGAAAATCATTTTATAAAAGAATGAAATAATGAGCAATTATCTGCAAATGATCATGCAAATCAAGTGGTGATTATATATACCAACAGTAATTTATTATGTAAATTCATTCACTACATTCTCGGCTACTCCGAAGTAGCCAAGTAAAATTTTAATTTACTTAATACATGATTATTTTGTTTTCAAATTAAATATTCATATGCTGCGCTATGAATAACAAATAACAAAGCTTTCAATTAGTATTTAAAAACTTGTAAGGACCTAGAGATAATAGTCGGGAACATTTTTTGCTAACTCAATTGTAAAATTCCTTGTAATAAAATCCTCATCAAATACCAAGGAATTTATATTTATTGTATTATTCAGTGATAAGTATTTTGTGCCCGTTTCCTAAACATTTATTTCACTCTTGCAATATCTAATTATAATTTAATCTAATAAATTATCCAATAAGAAAAACAGAAAGAAAAAGTATTCATTGAAAATTAAGCCGCTTTATACATTGAAAAATCATAAGCAGCATTCGTCCTAAAGAATAATAGGGCTAAAGTGGCGAAAAGCAAAGCCGGTCGTGGGGCTGCGCACACATATGGCTCGCCGATCAAATGCGTATGCGGCGAGTTCGCTTTGTAATTGCCAACTAATTATGAGAAATCCGACGGATCGCCCTAGAGCGATCCCGAACGCTTAATAGCTCTTAACTCCCAGTGCAATCGCACCGGATGCCAGCCTTTCCCTTCTATCTGCGACTTATTTCGTTTTTCAAACGTGGGCTGCAGCCGGAGAGTGAGAGGTAAATTTCTGTCCGTCCTCGGAGCGAAAAGAGGGCCGCGACGACTCATCGCCGCTACCAACAGTAGTCGGAAAAATCGCTTTAATCCTGACTAACGATTATAAATCGAGAGAGCGTTCGACTATTTCTTTTTCCATCGACAATTTTCACATTCATTTAATTCCTTCGAATTCATCTTCGGACGTTCACTTATATCACAAATGCTCTAGGCTCTCATAGAAATTAACTTAACCATGCTCTTTTGAAAAAATCACCGAACAAGTTTGAATTCGAAATGGTAGAAAGGCTAGATATTCGGTAAATTACAATAGTAAACAATAGTCAATCAATTCTTAAAGAATAAAAAGAGATGGTTTGTCAAAGGGATATCACCGCATGTTCGACCAGCTGTTTGATCTTTATAATGATTTGACCAAGCTGCATAAAGTCAGAAGAGACGAATCCTCTGAATACCTTATCGTAGTGTAAACTCGGGCGGCGCCACCTGCTGGTGTCAGGTTGAGCCTTTGTATTAGCGGGAGAAGTCAGACCATTCGATTTCGCGGATCCCCGATGGTTGATGGTTGACGAGGGCGGAAAAGGGAGGAGGAGGTTGATTCGAATTGTCATCAACGGCAAAATTCAATTAGTTCCGCCAGTGCGCCGTGCGTGTACGCGAGTATAAAAGATTGGCAGTATTAGGGAGACAGAGGAAGGCGAGGCCGACCAATCCATCGCAACACGCAAAGCTGAGCCACACAGCCAAAGCTTCGTAGGTGCATAATTCAAGTACGTACTGGAACGAGAGCGAGGGAGAGAGCGTGAGTTCCCCTTTTGGCGAGAGAGGAGGGTATGTGAACGCGTTCAGTTATATTCGGTGAGTGACCTGCGGCACTTTTTCTTTCCATTTCTAACTCTTGTGCCCTCTCTTTCTCTCTCACTCACACATGCACACAACACATTCATTGTCGGACGCGCGGCAACCACGATTCGCATCATATAAACATCACCGCGCAGTCAAATACTTATATGTATGCGTGCTGCCTAAGAGTAGTACTGTTCGGGCTGAAAATATAGTACCGGGCCCTGACCCTCCTTAATGCACACCTCGCCATCGGTCATTCCGTATTTCTTTTTTGTATCTTTCTTTTCCTTCCATCCGTTTTTCCATTCTTCCTGCGATTCTTCCTTTCCTCTATTCCTCTTGCCCTCCTTCCTTCCTTCCTTCCTTCCATTCTTTTTTGCTTCCCTTCTTTTCTTTTACTTATTTATTTCCTTCTTCACAGTTTTTTATTAAACAAGAGCAAAATCGATTTGCTACCAACATGCTTCATCCAAATTTGGTAATCCAACATCCTCAATCACATCTGCTGTCTATAGTTAAACACAAGCAGTAAATGCCATCTCGCCAACAGCTATTTTGATAACGAAGTTTTGATTTATGATAACAACTTGAAATTCAACTTCAAAATTCAGACTTTTCAAATCGTTCGTTTGAGAAGCTAGTTTTAACACTCGCACAAAATCCTTTAAAAATTAATCAATGATGAAATCGACTTTTAACATCTCATCACAATATATACTTCCTTTCTTTATTCTTTCCTCCAAATAATAAGAAAATTAATGTCGACAGTCTTTATGTATAGAAACAAATTAATTTTATTGTTGTTTTCATTTCATTCTGTTTTCATTACGTTAATTTTAATTTGGTAGTAGCCAAAAAATTTTACAAACCGTATCCTGTAATAAATGGTTTCGATATATGATGCAATTTTCTAAATTTACAAAATATTAATATTTAGTAAAAAAAGATTACATATATTCTTGTATAATTAATTACATTCTGCTTATATAATGTAAACATAAAATTGTTGAAAACAATTTTTTCAATTTTTTTGAAATCATGAACAATATTTTCTAAGCATTACACTAAAAATCTCTTTCAGCTATAAATCTTCTATAAAAATTACAATATTATAAAATTATTAAAAATGAATAAAATATTAATCAAACGATAAGAAGTTATTATTAATATTTATCTAGATAGTAATTAAAATAATAGTTAAATTATTTAGATTAAAATTATACATAAGGCAAATTATGCAATGCAAATAATAGCTTTTACTTATTTAATTCAATTATCTCAATTTATTCTATTATGCATTTGAGGAATATGTATATTTGATCAATATATATTTCGAAATAAATAATAATAAAGAATATCTTTGATATTAGAATATACAGCGTAATTGTGTTAGAGAACAAAAGTTTTAACTGAAAATTTCTTTATAAGCCATTATACATATTAAAAAACTTATAATAAATTCTTATTTATATGAAAATTAATTTTATTGCATTAGTAAGTTGCTTTAGTCTCCTAACTCAATGTCCAATTTAATTTAATGTCCAAAAATAATTTGCAATACTTTTTTCATTATAAAACGAATATGATATATAAAAAATTTATCTATGAATACGAAATTTAATAAAATTTAGAAATTAAATTCTCTTTGAAAACTTTCAAAGTAAATAATAACAAAATTACATTTTTTAAAAAGAAGTCGATGTAAATACATGGTTAAAAATTTTTTTATGTGATTAAATTATAAAATTCTATTTAATGTTTGAAATTTTATCCAGTTGATCTTTAATTTTTGAAATTTGTAATTTATGAAATTATTATTTTATGCATAAAGGATATAAATTATGACTCATTAATAATTATAATTCGTGTACTGCAACTTAAACTATATTTGTAATAATATTTTAGACATGCATATGTTGTGCATAATTGCTGCAATTACATTTAATTGAATCGACATCGCTCTATATTAAACAAAGTTTGAAAATTAAAAAATGTTAAACTTACGAAAAACACTTCGTTATGAATAATACATGCAACAAAGAGAAAAAGATAAGAAAAACGGTTATGAATGCACATATAAAATTAATAAGTATTAATCGGGTTGCATTCTAAAATATTTAATTTTATATAAAAGCCAGCTGACACAAAAGTATTAACAGAAGTATTCTTATTCCATTAAAGTAATTCCATTAGTATTCAAATTAAAGTAATTATAATGTAATTCAACTATTTTCAATTTTCAAACATTAATTACCATCGTTCTGATAATTTCAGATATTACAATCGATTTCGAGTAATAACAAATTAATTAATTTTTGCAAAATCCAATAATGTATCATAAATATAAGATTTCTATTACAGGCTGGCATAAAGGGAGAGAGAGAGAGAGAGAGAGAGAGAGAGAGAGAGAGTCAAAACTAAACAAGTACAGGTGCACGTAAGCATAGTCCCAGTCACATATACGGGTATAGATGCAACCATAAGCAGACAGTATGCACGCACCCATGTACTTACGCACCGTACCTTTTTTCTTACCTTTTCATATAACATATTAAATAAAAAATCTGTTCGACTTCTATAAGTGAATAATTTTTAGAGCATATGTTAAAGAAATTTTTCAGTAAACTCGATAAAAATATTTATTAACGGCTGTGTATAAAAATATCTGCGAGAAATAAAAGTTTGACCACAAAATCTTTTCTTTTACAGATAGTATACTTTTGAAAAGGATGGATATGTATAGTTTTTCTTCGACTGATCGATCAATCATCATAACAAAAAACAGATATCAAGGAAAAGGCAATATAACAATGAAGACAAGAAGAGACAAGAAGAAGAATACGCGATCTGGCTCACTTTTTCCATAGTACTTCTGTAGTACTTGGCACATCGTACGCGTCACATTAGTTAATGATATTTGCCAATGAAAGTATTATTCTTTCTCTTCCTCCAAAATAATTGGGCTTATCGTTTTCATTCCTTTCTGTAAATTTATTTAAATTTAATTATCCATTCCATAATTTTTTAAACGATTTTCAAGTGAAATTATTGTTTAAAATCTATTTTAGAAAATCGTACTACGCGATGAGCAAAATATTTTATAGAACAAGCCAACATTTTGTGACAACTCATCGAAAGAAATGACTACATTCATAGTAGAAATAAAAATAATACAAAAAAACTTTACATCCTGTGTGGTAATATTTAATTATACTCTACTACTTTAATAATTTTCACTAGATGCATCATATTTGACTCCTTAAATTCCTACTGTACTTCACTTATAGTTATTTTTATTTTATTCTTCTTAATACTTAAGCTATATTTATACTTTACCACATTTATACTAGCTACGAAATTTAAAAGATGCTTTTGTAAATGCGTATCATTTAAAGCATCAAATAAACTATACTATTTTATTATTAGATATTTAAATTTTTTACTTGTTCCTGAAATTATAAATATATATATCATATGTAGAATAAATTAAAAAAGTATTTTTTATTTACTTTTTGTCGTTTAATTAAGTCACACATTTTTTTATTTTTAAAAAAAATCTTTTGAATAAGTAAATTTTTATCAAACGTACAATAAATATTACTAAAAATTAATAACAATAAAAACAACAATAATAATAGCACAAAATAAATTCATTTTCTGTAGCAAGATATCGGATATAATTGTAAACCTAAACAAGGATTATAAAATATTAATACTAACGATGGTGAAGTCAAAATAAAAGACGTTCATTTTAAAATTTGTGAGAGAATTTTCTAATATTCCTTGCACGTTTTTGAAAAGTATCACATTGGAGAAAAGCGTGCTTCCAAACAACAAAGTACTATCAGTGTGAACTAATAGTAGTAAAGCCCAAACCTGCGGGCACCCATTTGTTAAAAAGCTCATGCAAATATTTACTAAAACTTTTATTTATTTATTATGCTTTCTTAATCAGTTTTAGATGAAAAACTATTTAAAGCAAGCGCATTTTTTGGATAAAAATAATGTTTTCATTATATTCCCTATAATTTTTTCCATTTTAAATTTACAAAATAAGCAAAAATAATATTAATATAAAAAAGAATTTTCTATCTTAATTCATTATGAGATATATCATATCTTAAATTATCTGAAAAAATTTTGAATATCTTCAAATTTTTAAAGAATATTTTCCAAGTAATATTGTAAAAGGTAATGTTTACGTTGACTCAATTAAAATTTTATATTTTAAAATTAGCATGTCTATTAAAACTGTTGAGGTATCCTCTAGTTAATTTTCGTAGAATCAGACTCATGATTTGCCATTGCCTTTTGATCGGGATTTAATCTGAATGATGTATGAATTCTCTGATAGTAAAGAATGGGAATATCATGGGACTGATGGGCAGAATTAATTACATTGTCAAAACGTGTGTGCTGAATCTAAATGTTTAGTAACTATTTTCAATTGAAATGTAGACAATGTATGTACGTAATTATTATGCATAAACTATGCGAAAATATTATAGCAATCGTTGAGTATCCAAGAATAGTAATTATAATAGGTGTTCGAGAACCGAATATTAAAAGAGGATCCCTAAATAATATTGTTTCTTTACTTTTTGCTTGAATGTTTTTTATATTTATGATTGCCAGATGTCCCCAAAGTGCAACGAATTTTAAAGTAATAATTCATATATATTTTTGAGTTGACAGTGTTTTGAAACTGTCGAGTTATCCTTGTATTGTACTCAAAAGGTCTTCGATGGTCTGTACGACCATCATGTGCTCTGCAAGGCGCGTGTCATAAAGTAACGAACAAAACCTTCCAGGAATTAACGTGCAGTGTTTAAATATCGTACGAACTGTTTATAATAGCATAAATGCATATTTGTGTATAGTGTAAACATTAGGTGACGTCGCGAGCCGA
>JAPYYT010001591.1:0-32389 GCA_030522565.1 Ceratosolen corneri | reverse complement strand
TTCTTTATTTCATTCAATAAATATCTATAAATCCTATTAATTCCAATTCTTAATTCTCAGATTATTAAACCTTTGTTTTCAATTATTACGATCTCATACCTATTATATTAAACAACTTTAATAAATAAAATAACTGCTGGATTGCATTTAAACATAGTTCCAAAACTCTTCTCTGGGAGCCTACTGCTACCCCTCCTTCCACTATCTGCATCTCCTCACTCACACTGAGGAGAAAAACAAAAACATTGGTAATAATCTCAAACACATATTCATAATATTCATCTATAGTTTATATTTTTTATTGTTCCATTGCCATTCTATTCCACACAATTATAAATATAAAATTCCTAAATAAAATACACTAATTCAAATCGATTTATATTGTATAAAAATGTAGCATATTTTTTTAATTTTGTTTTATTTTCAATAACCTATATATATACCCAATTAAATGTAATTTATTGTATTTTAACAATGTTGAGCTATGTCAAATAAGTTTGTGACAGCACTGTCAATATAATTAATAAACGAAAAAATTTTTTAGGTAATAATTTTAATATTTTAATTAATTTATAATTTTTACTCAAAATACTTCTATAGTCATGTCCTAATGTTGATTTGATTAAAATTAATCTCATCCATTTTATTGTACATTAATCACTAAGGATAAAGAATGGCAACATAAATAAAAATATTGCGTTTATCTTCTATTTTTATTTAAAATATTCCATCAATAGTTTGCATTAGCCAGAAAAAATATTTTATATTTTGAATGAGTATGTAAAAGTATTTACATATTTATAAAAATATATACAATATATTATACATTACGGCCATTCTAATGAAATATCAGTAACATCCAGTGCTACAATATCAATTTCAGTGCCAAGAAGATAACAAAGATTAGGCACGGTTCGACCGAAATCACCATGCACAAATTCCTTAACATATGTACCAGCCTGTGCCTTAAAATCCAAAATAATAAATTTATAATCATCTGATATATACTTTACATCTTTTTGATAATTTTCTATTTCTTTTAAATTTGCAAATCGAGCTCGTAATTCAAAAATTATTCGTTCTCTAGGAAATAGCGCGCGTCTATGTAAAACTCGAATAGGGGTGTTTTGAATTATTTTTAAATTTTTTATATTTGTTAATTTTTTTAATAGACATGAATTATTAACCCCTTTTTTGCAAATACATAATGCTCTATACGTTTTCGATTTTGAATATTCTCCTTCTTTTATTTGTTTTAAATCCTTTTTTGTTACAATTTTTAAATCACTCATAATTTGTATTTTTCTAGTATTTTTATTTATTTTTTGTTTTAAATGTAGTAAATTGTCTTCATTTATTTTCGTTATTTTTGGATCGATAAGCTCAATTACAAAAGGTCTGCCATAAAAGAGCATTCGAACATCAACATCTTCTCTTCCCGATGATAGAAATTTTGTTGCTATAAATAGACATTGCATATGATATATTTTATATATAGTTTTAACATTTTAAATAAATTTATTACTTACCTTTTGATTTTGTATAATCTAATATATATTCACAAATTAAATCCTGCACAGAATTTTCCATTTTCCATTTACCATGTACAAACCATGGAGTTTGACAAAGTTTCCTAGAATACTTCGTATAACGACCTGGAATAAAAATAATGAATAATAATAATAAATATTTAAATATTTGTTAATAATTAATTTAAATAAGATAATAAAAATTGAGAATTCACATAGAATGATAGTTATAAAATTATTAGTATGTACTTGGAAAAAATCTATAATTTCAAATATTATACATGTAAATCATATTGTATATGATATAAAAAGTTTATACAATTTTTGGATTTTTTAAGTTTTTATTTGCAAGGTTGTGTAGCATCATTGAAGAAAAATTTATAGCTATTCAAAATATTATTTAAGTAATCATTCAACAAAGTAAAACTTTGAATTATGAAAGCATTTTATTATAATAAAATTTAAAAATAATTTTGTTCATTAGCATATTATGGTATTCAATGAATTACACTTAGTAAATTGATATTTTAAATATTAATACTTTAATTTTAAGGTTTAAAATTAAAATAATAAAAATAAAAGGTGCTCAGAAATTAAATTAAATAAAAATTAAAATCTTTAAAAAAACAGAATGAATGTAAGAATATTTTAATTCTTATTTAATAGTAAAAATTAAAAATAAAAAAGATGTAAAATCGTACCATTTACCATAATATTAAATACATAATATAAATATTTGCAATAAATATTTTTAAACTGTATATAATGTAAAATATCTACTATCAAATAATGCAATATAGATATTTTTATTTCAATTACTTTCTTTTTTTTTATATATACTTACCACCAATAAATATACTACTATGTTTACATATTAGTTTATCAATATTTATAAAATGATGAGGTTTTTTAGGAGGCACAGTGAAACAGTTTTCAAACTGTTCGTCTGTAATTGAGTTGATAATAAGGTCAATATTTTTCTTTGTAATGTTCTTTTCTTCCTTTTTTTTGATGAAACTTTCTTTCGTTAATAATTTTGTATAATTATTTAATCTAAAATATTTTATAAAAATTTAATCCAGAAGTGAAACAGATAATTGTATTTATTTTAATTCTTACAATTCCTGACATTCTTCTTGGTCTTGTGGGTATGATAGGAAAACATCAATTGTAAGTGGTGATACAACATTTAAAGTTTCTATACGTTTCTTTGTTAAAAATTCAATGTCAAATGATAAGTACCATTTCAAAATATCTTTAATATTCTGTACTTTAATTTTATTATAATAATCATTTTTAATCAGTGTACACATTTTTGATAAATAAATAAAAACTGCTCGTTCTCTAATAATAATTACAGTTGGAATGGTCAATGTGAAAGAAATTGTATTACAATCATAATTTTCTGTATTTATTTGTTCCGCCAGCTAAAAATAGAATGATTAATATAAAATATTTATTTTTTAAATTAAATTATAGAAATAAAAATATACTTTATCGACAAATGTTGTTAATTTACTATTTTGTAGTATACCCAGACAAATTATACATGGGTCTGTATCCAATGATGAGTCATGTTCAGTGAAATATTTTACCTAGAAATTAAGATAAAAAATTTAAATAATATACTTTAATTATTGAATTTTCAAAAATAAAGATTGGTAAAAAACCAATTTATTATATTTTATTTGAAATATATTTATTTCAATTATTAACATTACGAGATTATTAACATTACTTCGTAAAATAAATTCATTCAAATATCAATTACTATTGATAATATAAAATCAATAACTGATTAAAAATTAAAAAGCCGTTTTTTTGAGAGGTGTACAATAGAATGAATTAATACTTTTATCAAAATATTGTAATTTTAATAATATGCTTAATATTCGTGCTTAAAATATTTCCTCCGACCAAATTTAATAATGTTTATTCTTTTGACTGCATTTAGTCAAATCACGAACGTTGATAAATATTTTTATTAGAGTCGAAGAATGAAAATTAAAACACTTAATTATTTTCACAAATTTTTAAGGAATAACACATTATTAACTATTATTATAATTAACTATTAAAATTAATTATTAATAACAATAACACATACATTATATCAATCATATTTATGATAATTTATTTAGAATATATTGAAATTTTTATTATTTTATGTAATAACGGAAAATTTAAAAGTTCCGAAGCTATTGTTGGGAAAAATGTCATGTACGATTTTGAGGATCGTAGCTTGGAAAGCCAATAGTGGTAATTGTGAATTGTAAAACACTTTTGTACAATAGTATATGCTAATCATAAATTATTTGTTCAGAAGTGCAAATTAAATCTTCTATCATAAATAACTTTACAGTTTGTTATGTACAAAAGTGAGTTAATTTATTATTGAGACAGTTCAATGACTTTAAGTTCTCCACTTTATGTGCTGTTGGTTTTATGTTGATGATAGGAAACTAATAGAAAAATGTTTATAAGTTTTATAAGAGTAATGTTTCATGGATTAATTTATCTATATTTCTAGTTTTATTAGCTCTCAAAGACGAAATTGATTATCATTCAAGTGTGTTGATTCATAAGATTGTATTCGTAAAAATCTATTATTACCTTACTATTATTAATTATCTGAACTGCAAGATGTACATACAATTGGAAATTTCTAAAATTTTAGAATTAGAAGACAATTGTTGAAAATTTTAAACTTAATTATATGTTCAATTTATTTTGTAGAGGATTTAAAAAGTATTGCATACATCAAAATAAAAACTATCGTTACAAAGAATGCATAAT
The DNA here is from genome assembly GCA_030522565.1 of Ceratosolen corneri. NCBI lineage: Eukaryota > Metazoa > Arthropoda > Insecta > Hymenoptera > Agaonidae > Ceratosolen > Ceratosolen corneri. Next base: position 28,064 of record JAPYYT010001591.1, on the reverse strand, counting down.
TAAATTCTTAAATTTCAAATCCAATTACTAAAATAATTACAAATCAACTAAACATTAAATATAGAAGTTATACATTATAATTCTTGCAATAAAAAATCTAGCTGAAATAAAGATATTTAACTCTTGAATTTTCATATTGTAAGATTTTGCATTAACTTGAAGGTGAATCAGTTTAAGTATATGATTAAAATACTCCTCGTATCAAATTTCTCTATACACAATCAGGGAGTAGGACATCGTTATAATTTTTTACGAGCAAAAAGGATTGCGCTTAAAGGAATTTTCTTAAATTTGACATTACTTTTAATAAAATAAGTATAATTTTGAAATCATTATTCGAAGACCAATTTAAAATATATATTTATATTCTGTATTTTATTTTTACTTAGCTAGTATTTATACAGAATAGATTAAGTTATTAAATAGTTCTTTAGTTTGATTTTAAATTGTGCTAAAGATAAATAGATATGTTATACTTCCAAATACTGACAAACAATTTTAGTAAAAATAAAAAGCCTTCTGTAAAACATACATAAAAGTTTATCTGAATATAGGTCAATGGATATCAATCATTAGAGAACCTAAACATAAATAGATTTTTCTGTTAGAACAACTCAAAGCTTAGTTGAAAAAATCAGACCCTTTGTTATAACTTTGAAAAAAGTTTACATATTGTCATTTTGAAATAGATTATGCAAAAAATTTTTAATAAAAATTTATTTTCTTTTAATTGAATATAATTGTTTTCCTAAACTATAAATAGATATGCTACAAATTACTGAAACTTTCATAAGCATGTGTTACATAATAAGTAATAATTATTATATCTTTTATAATTCCTGCTATATTTTATTATAAATTTATAGAGGTGCAAAGATACTTCATAATATAAATAAAATCTAGATTCATAATATAAATAAATTAATTTACTTTAAAGATTTTAATTAAATTATATTACATAATACATTAAACAAAAATAAAATTAATATTTATTTAGTATTAAAAAATTTAAATAAATAAACATATTCTACGAAATGGTCAAACTAGAAAAGTAATATATTTTTGTTTATCAAAAAGAATATCTAAAATATTTTATATAATCATAAATTTCTTTTGTTTTTTTAATTACTCATTACATTATTATATAATAATGCTTATTATACATTAATGAATTTACAAATCAATAATAAGGATTTTATAAAATACATTACATATATCATATTTAAGGTCATATTTAAAACAAAATTTAATTTAATTTGCATTTTAAAAAATATTTGATTACCTTAGATAATAAAATTTTGGGATGAATCTTGGATTCAAAAAAATTTGTTTCACAAAAACGTAAGGAACATTTTAAACAACATCCAATTTTTTTTAAGATTGTTAGAATTTCATAATTTAAAGAATTAATAGAAAATTCGTTCATTTTCACTTAATATTTTCTGACAATTATTTACTTTTGCTATTATTTCAAATATTAAATTTGTTCTTGTTATTCCTATTTTATTAAATTAATAGCACATTGATAAAATTATTAAAACGATCGTCATTCATTTCGAATGGGTAAATATTTATATTATACACTTCTAATAATTGAACACAGAAAACATAGATTGTGTCCCTGTCGCGATACGTGTAACAAATGTCTAAACTTATATTTTTAATATCTTCAAATGCATACCTATAGTATGTAATTAATTTTTAATGAGATAATTAATAAATGAATGTTACAGTAATATTTAATTTGCCTAAAAAGTCTGTTTCTATTTTGTGGAACGTATTTACGTGTAAACTGCTCTATAAATTGCCGGCATATAAAAGAACAAATAAGTTTCGATCTCTATTGTGTATGCTGTAAACGGATCCAGTAGATTTAATTAATGAAAGTTTCAATTTAATTCCGAATAAGAATGTAACCTAAAATCTGATATTTATTGATTGTATTTATTTTTCCTGAGTTGAAACAATTTATTTTTACATCTTTATATATTTTAATAAAACTAAATTATTAAAATTATTAATTTATTAATTAGAATTAAAAAAAAGTAAATAGGTTTAATTTATCTGTTCAATTTATTGGGAACTAATTGTAAAATTTTAGAAAATAATTTTTTCATTCATTTTCCTGTCATATTTTATTTTTTTTTTTTAATTTAGACATATTTTATTAGCAGTAACATCAATTTCATTCGAAAATTATAATTGTACTTTAATTAATTAATTTTATTATATTAATTGTATTATTCTCAATTAAGGGAAAATAAAATCCATTATCTTATATTATATTGTAAATATACTAATTTTATTAATCAAATAGAAACCGTTATTAATTAATTCCGTGATTAATAATTAATAATATTAATTAATAATGTGGTACCATTTTCAGTATAATTTTTATTTTAAAAAATAATATATTAAAATATTTTATTATAGTATACTTATCTTTAATCTGGGAAATATTATTACCAATTTCAAAGTAGATTTAACTTTATAATATTAATCATTTTATTGTAGATTTAATTAAAAAATTTTTCTCTAAAATCATATCAAGATAATCATGTATAAGATAGCATATTTGATAAATTGTATAATACTTAATTTTGTAACTTTTGCATTTCATTTCTTAAAGCTCAAATTTATTTAACTAATTTTCTGGATTTATAGACATTTTTTATTTTATATTCTTTTACATTATTTTCAATTAAAAATTTCCAATTCTTGTTAAATTATATTATTAAATTTAAGTAATTTTAGACCTCTGAATCAACTAATAATAAGAAAATAAGATTAACATTTCTCCCTAATTTGCTTTACCATCTCAAGTATGTAACTAAAAATATAATATTGCTTTTTGATTTTATTTCTAATAATTATAATTTATAATAATACTTTTTTTGCTATGTAATATTGTACCATAGATTATTTACTATTATTTGATATATTAGAAATATTTTGTCTTATGTTATTTTATATATAAATTAATGTTATATTCTAATCAGTTCTAATCTAACCATATTTAAAAAACATTTTTCAATTTTAACTAAATATATTTATATATTTAATATATGAATATATATTCAAAACTATGTTTGAAACATCGTTAGTTTACTGATTAGAATATACATTAATTATTATTTCAAAACCAATAGGGATTGATTGAATTAATTAGTTTAGATTGTACTCTTAACCAAGATATAATCAATCATATTTAGAAATAATACTTTTTAAATGAAAGAATAGAAAGAATGGTCTTCTACTCCATCGATTTTATGTTGTATTTCCATTAAAAGGGTAATAGTTATTTGAACTATTAAATGATATGTAGTGTAAAATTTAATGTGTAATATTGTTAATAGAGAATAAGCTTTACTTAAAAAGTTATTATATTTAAAAAAATATTATTATTATTATAAAAATACTTGAACAAAAGCTTTATGGAAATTAAAATATTAACTACATGAATTAAAAAAAATCAACAAGATCATTGTGAATAAATTATATTATTAAAATATTGTTAGTTATAAACTGTAGAACCAAAGTTAGAATGTGTCAATGGCTTAAATGGGGTAGTATTTCTAATAATCTTTTCTAAATTATATGCATAAATATCAGCAGTAAGTTCAGAGATTGGAATTTCTTTATCTGATTTTGCATTTTTTATAGCATCATCTATTTCTTTTCGAATATCATTCTCCATTTTCTGAAACATAAAATTATAGAAGTTTATTACTGTGAACTATCTATATTAGCAATAATTTTTCAAAACCTTTTGTAAGTAATATTATTTTCAAAATCTTTATTCTTAAAATTAAAAATGGATGATTATAGAAAATTTATTACAAAATGATAATTCACTTTTAATCTATAATTTCAATACCACATAAGTATATTTTTCTTTAATGTTCCACTTTTAAATTTTTGAAATATTTTAAAGTACGTCGCATTTATTTATCCTTTATATGATCACTGGACCTATTAAATAATTTTAAGCATCTCTTTATCCATATCGTCTTTTCTCTTTTGAAAAATAGAGCAGACAAAAATTAATTACTTTATAGTTTAAACACATATACCATTGCTTGTATAGTCTTGGAAGAAAGACATCGTAATCGTCTTGGAATCATTACTCTAACAAAAGATAGCAATGAATTACGTTTTTCAACGTAATCTTTGGTAAACTTCAACTCTGTTCTAATTTTATTAATCAGATTAAATAAGATTGTTTTTAAGAAAAACTTGATTGAAATAAATGATTTTAAAAGTCAAAAATTTAAATTTTACTTTCATTTTATAAAAGACCAACATAATTTAAAAATATTAGGAACAGTTAATTGACACAAATTAATGAGCTTATTTTTTACAAATGTTGAATTTAATTAAGTTTTGAACTAAAACTAAATTGAAAATATAAATTTTACAAAATATTGATTAGTTAAGCTAAATGTCAGAATGAATCAGATCACTTATAGACCAAATGTAAATATTTAATATTTCAATATTAACTAATAATACTGAAACTTTTTTATTTTCATACTTTATGTCTTCAGACTTTATGTCCAATTAATATACGTACTTTCAGTTCATCATTTGTGACCAAATTAGCATGTAATATTCTTTCTTTAAAACTTGTTAAAGGATCTCTAGTTTGTCTAACTTCTTGAATTTCTTCTCGTGTTCGATAGCTTGTACCAGGATCTGACATACTATGTCCACTATATCTATAAGTAAAAGTCTCCATTACTAAAGGCCCTTTACCAGATGTACAATAATTTATGGCAAATTTTGTTGCTTCTCTAACTGCTAAAATGTCCATTCCATCAACCTAATAAATTAAATTAAAATTAATATTTATATTAAAATTAAATGAGTTATAAGTGTAAAACACATATTGTATTCAATAATTATTAATTAACGTTTTATATTTATAAATAATATTTTATATTTTATATATAAAATATAAAATATTTTATAAACCATATACATCTTTGTAAAGTACTTCTTTCTTTCTTTTATGTATTAATCATAATGTTTAAATCATATTGTTCAAATTATTATTAAATTATATCTCTTTCATTTAAAAAATTATTTTACATTTTTGATATTTTAGTTTTTCCCTTTTTAGGTTAAGATTTATATATTTTGAAATGTATATTTCAATTTTCATATTAACTTTTGAAATTTTTGATAAAGTAAATAAATATATTTATATCAACTAGATACGTTATAAGGATTCATAATTTCAAACTATATTTAAATATATTAACAACTTACTGTATGTTAATTATTTATCATTTTTATACAATGAAGTTTAATTAAGTTCTTTTTTTTTGTAATATTTTAAATAAGTATTTGAAAATAACAAGTAGAAGAAAAAAAATAATAATAAATTAAAAATAAATACCATTTATTTTTAATTGTGTAAGTCATATATCTGTACATTTATATCATATTTTTTCTATAGAAAAATAATCAAGTTGTAAGTTTTATTTAATACGTTACTAGTTTAAAAAATGTTATTGAATCTAGTTAAGAAATAAAAAAGCATTGATTTATTTAAAAATTTTCATCATATTTATAAAAAGTTATAATTATATATATATAATAAAAATATTAAGTGATTTTGTATATCTGCAGAACTAGAAATAATCAAGAAATGAGAAATGTTTTTGTAAACTACCACTCACTTATTTGAAACATTGCGGTCTTTTTGATGTAATTTAATGTATTGTTTATAGTTGTTATTACAAATTATTTGAATTTGAATCTAAAGTTTTGAATTCAAAGATTATAATTTTAATTAATATTTGAAAATTCAATTTTATTTACAAATATGCTAGCCAATTTTTTTTTCATTTTTCAATTATTCAAAGTTTGGGAATTGGTTAAATTTGAATTAGCAGTTATCGAAATGTCTAAAAAAAAAAAGATAATGTGAGGATTTATACTAATCCATTATGTAGTTAAAATTAAGTTTTTTAGAAGATTCTAATTTAGTGTATGTTTAAATTACATTAAAAGAATTATACATTTTATAAACAATTTAGGATCAAATTGAAAGCGAAGTAAAATAAATAAAAAAAAATTCAATATTAAAGGTTAAATTTATGTTGAAACATTCAAGCAGTGAAAGTGTAGTTAAATAGGATTAAGGCAAAAAATATAATATACTAGTTTTAAAAGAACAAAAAAGGAAGTCGAGTATACTACCTTTAAGTGGTTCTGTGTATATCACCACAAGGTCTACTATTCTATATAAAGAGTACACTTTAATTTTTTTGTGACAATTGAATTTTAAAATATACAGAAAAATTTTTTAAATATGTATCCTTAAAATGGGAGATTGTAAATTTATTAATATTTCCCAATAAAATGTTTGGAGGTATATATGACATTGTTATATGTAAAAATTATAAGATAAATTTAAAAGAGGTATTTTAAATTTCTTATTACTAGTCAAAAAAAGAAAAATCAATAATTTCGGAAGTATTTTTTATTAAAAAATTTACCCAAATTCCAGGAATAAAGTCTCCTCGTGTGTAATATTCTGTATTTGCTGAAGCTCGATCAACACTAGTACCCATTCCGTATCCATTATTTTCACATATAAATATGCAGGGTATATTCCATAATTTGGCCATATTATAAGTTTCAAATATTTGTCCTTGATTTGCAGCACCATCTCCATACAAAGCAAGACATACTCCACCACTATTTTGGTATTTATGAGCAAAAGCGATTCCTGCACCTAATGGTACCTAAATAAAATTATTATATAATTAAAATGACTCAAAGCAAGAACTTACATTATAAAAAATAATTGCTTATAATTTAAATAGTTATTAATATTCAGGTCGTTATTCAATTGGAAATAAGCAAATAAAAATATATTAATATTTAAATTAATAATTACGTGAATATCAATTAAGTTTTGAAATAACAATTATAACAAGTATAAGTTTTTATCGAAATTTGATAATAGTTTTATTGCATTTAAAATTCATTTGTAAAAATATTTTTATTTAATTTATATCATTCCTTCTTTTTTTACTTGGAATTTTCTTCAGCATGATGTCGAATGAAATAAATTTTTTATTCTGTTTATATAAATTTATAAATTATATCATGTAAATTTATTTAAATAAATAATCAGTTTTGTAATTTGATTTATTTTTTATTAAATATTTTTAGAATTTCGTTTTATTATTCGTTTAATATTTCATAAATATCAATTCTGTCACCTCCCAAAATATTTTATTTAGTAAATATATTTAATTAAATATAAATTTTAATTATATAACCGAAAAATTTCCCAAAATTATAATAAATTTTTTAGTAATTTTATCAACTCCAATTTTTTAAAAATATTTGTTAATACTTATATAAAAAAAATTGTTATATGGTGTAACATATCAAGTTTTACATACCTGGGCACCTACAATTCCATTACCTCCATAAAAATTCTTTGCATACATATGCATAGAACCACCTTTTCCACGAGCATTACCACTTTGACGTCCTGTTAATTCTGCAAGAACACCAAGTGGTGAAACTCCCATTAAATAAGTCCAGCCATGAGCCCTATAAGCAGTAATAACAGAGTCTTGAGGACGAAGAGCAGCCACTAAACCAACTGCACAGGCTTCCTACAAATATAGTGTATGATATTTAACAAAATAGCTTTCATTTTCAGGTATAAATGATAAACTATTGTTATACATAGTACAATATACCCTTATTATAAGATCGCTATATATAATCATTCAATCATTGCATATATAATATACACGTTGTTCTATACTTGATATAAACTATGAAAATATATGCGTGTAAAACATTTTATTAGCGTGTATAATACATATTACGAAACGTATTTGCATCTTCAATGAAGTATCGGTTAAGAATCTGGAAGATTCCACGTAAATTCCTATTTTTTTAAAAGAAATATTTTTAAATTCTAATATTATTATTGTTTAAAAATTTTATTCCAGATTCCGTTGGAGTCTCGAGTGTCTCTCAATAGTACCTCATTGTTCAAAAAGTACGTTAGTAAATTCGAACATGTTTATGGTCAGCAAATGAACCGCAAGTGCCTTAGATCTCTATTTGAGTGTCAGCTTTCTTCAGTTGCGTGTCTTATAAAAAAATTAAGTAAATACTAAGTTACTTATTATGCAATAGCGCACTTCACAGTATTTGCAGTGCGACAATCATCTATTGTTTAGTAATGCCCTGTCTTGGATCCACCCTGATTATTGCAGTGCACCAATTATAGTATAATAATAATTGTGATCTAATGACTGAAATTTCCCACTCTCAAGGATAGTGTAGGTGAACACACCCTGGCTAGGAAGCAGGGTGTCATACATAAATTAGACTGCATGAGCCATGTACTTGATACTTGAGAATAATTTCAGCAATAGATTTGAAATCGATAAGTGCTCACGAATCCGAAGAATAGTGTAAGCTAATGCATAGCGGTGCACTATCTTGCATTAAGGAGGAGTGCGAAGCTTTCACTAGATTTCTCTTTTCGATATCGAGATTAGGAAGGTAAGCTTCAATCTCAAATTCAGGTCCAATTTTTAAATAATAATGTAAAGGTGGTTAAAGGCAGGAACACTTCAAGCAGAGTCAACACTACATAAGCAGAAGCCTTCCTCCAGACAGTAAGGCCTTCAACTTATTAATGATAGCCGAGACTGTATCGAGATCGACTGACCTTAAGTGAACAACAACGTTATATTTTCAATCATATTATCAATAAAGCAATCCATACTAAAGGGAATGTTGCGCATGCATACATTCAACTTCTATTTACTGTCCATCCTTTTCACTCAACATCTTGTGCAGAATTCATAATCGAGTTATTTCACGAACATATATCTTTTACTAATTTCTTTCGTTTTAAAGTAAAATTTATTTAAATCATTAGCACAATTAGAAATAATGTTTCTATAATTAACATCGTTATTCTGTCTATCGTTAATTATGTTTATCTCTCTTAGCTAGGTGATCTATCTAGCTGACTTTAGTTGGGGATACTCATAAAATGTAATATTTTAACGAGTGAAAAACTATATATTTATAACGTTCATATATATTATATATATTTATTATATTATATAAATATATATTATAACGTTCATAAGCAGCGGTCAATGTATACTTTTACTCTTGGAGGTCTTGAGTCTTCATGCTGATGCTTTCAATTACTATAAGTTTACAAAGTAATTAGTGACTAGTCTAAAGGTACCAGTTACTATTCAATTCGTCTATAATGAGAGTCAAACTTTCGACAATGTTTGATTAAAATTAATTCAGACATCCTAAGAGTAAGCATCTATAACAGAGAAATTTAAACTAGCAAGCTAAATATTGGATATATATTTCGTTGTTCAGAGATATCGAAGAAGCCAAATATTTATATATATAATATACAATATATAAAGTTAGATACATTTAAAACAGTATTATATCCATAAGAGATATCGTTTTAAATGTTAAGAAATAACTAAGTCTTATAAAAATAATATAAAATAAATAATAGGTAGTTATTCGAGATTCCATTAGACTCTCGATTGTCTCTCCATACTTCTTTGTGTGTAAATTCTATAAAATATCTTATATGTTTATGATTGCCAGATGTGTCTCGCGCCTGCTCTGCCTCTACTATACTATGGTTATCCCGGTATTCAACATACGAACGAGTGAAGACGTTACCAGGGGCCTGCCGTATGCATACTCCCCGGTGAACAGCAACAGGATCAGCGTATCATAAGGCAAATAGTGAATAATATATGAAAGACAAATAACCATTTGGTCAGATGCTAAAAAAATATAAAAGACCAATAACCATACAACGAGACGCCGAAAATATATGAAACAAATATCTACATCCGACCAGATGCTGAAATAACTGTTAGATCATAAGGCCAAATGCCGACATAATTAGATATAAACATTAAATTAAAGTAGAATCAATATTACACCGGACATATTAATAGATTAATTGACATTCCAATCTCCGCGGTATTCCATTTACGCCTGAATATTGCGATTATACAGAAGAAATTACAAATATTAAGCAAAGAATATAGCATAATTAATAAAATTATTGCAAGCTTCACAGTATTTAGTTTAGGCCTGAATATTGTGATAGTGCGGAATATAGAATTCAAGATAGAGACAGCATTATATTGCTAATAAATTTTCAATAAAGACAGTTTTCAGTATTACATGCCGTCTTCGCCCTTGTGTTTTTTTACCCTGCTATTTCTCCCTTCCTACTATATGCCTTTCCCCAACACCATCTTGGAGAGAGTATACACTTGGGTTAGTTTCTAAACACCTACAATTTTTTATATTCAGTCAGTAATATCATAATCTTTTTACTTTTCACCAATACGGGAAAAGTTTTAGAATGTCGAGTTTTGCGGTCTGGATACTTCAGTTCAAGACTTCTCATGTAATTGATAAAACAATAGATTGACTTTTTTACTAATGATCATGTAATAAGTAATTCAGAATTACATGTCAGTTCTTCAAACAGTAATTACCGTCTGCATTTAATAGCTTAATCAAATACTGATTATATTTTATTTAATAATATTAATAAATCAATCTTTTTTTTAAATCAAATTAATTTAAAAAAATTACAAATTAAAAAGATGTGATTTACTTTCTGTTTTTATTTATAATAAATTAGTAGTATTAATTTATTTTTAACAAAGTATATAATGAAATAATTTCTAAAAGCATATTATTTATATTTATAATTTATAATTATTAATTTTTGTTTTTAAAATTAAAATAAAACTATAAACAACTATTTCGTTTATATTTCTTGTGAAACGTAATTAAACTTATATTTAATATCAATGTAATAGAATATGTAATAGAAAGTATGAAAAACTTTACAACTATCTTCATTGGTGATAAATTTTTTTAATTATTAACTTCAAAATTTGAAATATTTAATAAAACGAATATATAATTATTATCAAATTATTGAAAAGAGAATATAAATAAACAATAAAATGTTCAATTTCGAAAAATTTATATAAAAACTTAATTAGCAATGTATAATTTGTTGAATACTTACTTGTCCGGAATATAAGTGACAAAATCCTCTAACAAATTTTTCTTTGTATAAATTTCCTGCAGCAGTTTCCATTCGACGAATAGTGTGCAATTGTTTGTAGTATTTAAGTGCATCTGCTTTGGATAGTGTAACTTGCGTCAACGGACCGTTTTCAAGTTTATGAAGTCGGAAAGGTTTAGTTTCAAAAGTAGCTTCCGTAACATAATTTTTCCAAGTATTTTTATATACATTTGTCTAAAATTAATTTAAGGCATAAATTTTCTAAATTATCAAATATTAAAATTATATATTAATATAATTGTATAGTCTCCATATACTAAGAACCAGTTAAATTTTATGAATCTATTAATATTACATTGATAATTATAAATTTAATTATTAAATCTATATATTAATTTAATTTTTCCTAATAATAACAATAGTTTCGATTTATAACTTACGTTAGAATCATTGAACCAATTGGTAATGAGTATAACTGAATAAATTTTATTCAATCATTTTTAAGTTCTAAATTCTAAATTAATCTAAATTCAGTGCTTTAATAAGATTGAAATATATATTACGAAAGTCTTGTGCATAACATTTATAATGTACTTGTGGTCGAGATCCGTTAGAACTTCGATCGTTTCTCAATAATAACCCATTGTTTGAAAATTCATTGAAAAACCTAGTATATTTCTGTTTGCCAGATTTGTTATAAGAGCCTTTGACTACGACGAGAAATTAAAAAAATACCGTTTTCGGTTACCAGACGATTTTTTAATGAATGTTTACCTGGACTACGCCTCGAAAATTCCCAGATAGTCAAATTGATCATGCGGTCATTCAAAATTTAAAACTAGTCGAATCAATACAACATAAAGATTCCAAGAATTTTAAGCGTAGTTGCCATATCTTGTGTTATTCTTATAAAGTACCGATTTCCGTCAAAACAGTAAATAACAAGCGACGCTTCAATTGTTGTATAACATCGAAAGCCGCAGCACGAGATTTGGTAGGTAGCAAGCATCCACTTTGCTCCAACGCTCCTCCAATGGCGTTAACATTAATTTGTTTAGAAACTTCCCACTTCCATGTATAATAAAGATGATGATAAATGAAGATAACCACTCATCCATAAGGAACAGGGTAAAGTTATTAAATTTGATTGCATTCGCCCTGTGCCTCAGAATTCACAATCTCAGCAGTTTTTAAATAACTTAATACAAGGCAGTCATCCTAACCATATAGAGTTTCTCAAGAATCAGTATTCGGCTATGATAAGAATAGAAGCTTCAACCCGACAATGATAAAAAACTACAGCAATTGTTGATATCGCATCAAAATTAGTTCAAGAGTTTTGCCTTCAATTTACAATAGATTGTCAATTCTGTTCATTATCCGATTCAACCTGATCCATTGATTGCCGCATTATAAACATTATATACCATTTAATTACGCATTATAAACCGTTAACTGCATTATAAACATCATTTGAAACAATGCAGAAGTCAATTTACGCCTGAATATCGCCGTAAAACTCTAAAGGAATCATCAACGTTATATTCTTTCCTCTATTATCAATGAAGACATCTTACAATATTACATAAGACATCGTAGACTCAGTATATAATATCCTTGCTGTGCCTCGCCTTCCACTATCTACTTCTACACCACCTTGGGAGGAGTTCACACTCGGGTTAATTCCTGAACAACTTGCCTTTTTCCACCAACAAATTATTGATTTGATTAGTAATTACATTACTATTCACTCACTTTCTTGTTCTTAAATTTAATTTTTAATATTTAAACTTTTAATTACTTTAAGTTACTTTATTTTAAACTTAAAATACCTGATCACCCTTTTTATTATTCAAATTTTTTAATATTTTTATTTTTATTCAAATTATTTAATATTCTCGATTGTTCTTGTAGTTTGATTAGACCCTGTTACTAAATTATGTGTTGATAAAATATTGTTAGATACTATTGTTAGAAAAAATAACCATTATTGTTGTACTTTGTTATAATGTGAATGTTCAAGTAAATTATTATCTATAGCATTTGACAAATTTTATATAACTTTCACATATACTAAGTCACTTTTTTAATAAATTACAATTTGCTGAAAATTCCTTATATAGCTATGTTATATTGATATCAGTTTCAGACTTATAGAATCCTTTTCTATTATAGTGGTTATCTCACAGAAGAGCATGTACTATTTTTAAATTCTTTAGTTTTAAATGCTTTAGTTTGTTATTTTTTAAATTATAGCATAAATTTGTATTTAACAAGTGACTACATATATTTGAACATTGTTTTCATTTCTGAATATATCAATCATGTTTAAATTCATTACTAACTTCATTTTGCTTTTCATATCTTTTCAACAATAAACACCCTTGTGCCTACACATTAATTTTATTAAGTCCATCTGTATGCTTACATTATCTTTATGCATAGTAGCAATTCCATCAAAAATAGACAGAAAAAAATATAAATTTTATTATTTTTGATCTTTGAAAATTATAAACTCAGTATAAATATATAATAAACCTATAATAAACTTGGTAGTCTGCAAAATTTAAGAACTTGATTTTTCTTTCGAAAAATATTTTGTCTTATATTATGTCAATGTTTCATATTCCATATATTTTTAAAAGTTGACGTAAAAAATTTTTATTTATCAAGTGTATAAATAATTTTGAGTAATCATTATTTTTTTATTTTTGATATTTTGTACTATTATATATCATTTTATTAATTCATGTAAAATATTCATGCTCTTATTTTTAATATATATATTTTATTTAATATATAATGTATATATATATATGTGCTTATATTATGTATCATTAAAATTATTTATTTAACGTAAGCAAAATACTAAACTATAATCACATTTATAATACAAGATTAACACAATTCAATAAAATAAAAAACCTATATATGTGTCTATATTATATAATTCTTATAATTACATTTCAACATCCCTTATTCATACAGCAGACTTTTTCTATATTATCAATTTATTTTTGTTAATCCCTTTCATTTTACTATTACTTTTATCTTACAGTTGATATAGATTTGATATACATTTTTGTTAAAAAATATATTTAATATATACTTTTTAATACTAAATATAATTATAAATAAATTTAAATAGACAAGATTCAATTATATATAAAATAGAATGCAACTACTTTATTCAATTCAAAATGCATATAAAAATACATAATAAAAATATATTATATATGATTAAAAATAGTTTTAATGAACGGAAAAAATAAGTTAATATAATAAGAATGAAATAAAATTATTATTATATAATAATTAAAAAAAGTTCCTTTTTTTATATAATTTTTCAATTTAAAACTAAATAAACTTTTAAATAATAAAATTGAAACTATAGAGGAAACTAATAAGATTTTATTTAATTGTTCAATAAGTCCATTAATATTACACATTCTTTTTTATACATCGAAAATTGTTTATATATTATATATTAATACATAATGTTGAAAATATATTTAGCTGTATATATAAATAAAAATTAAACAGTATTTATTTTATGATACAGAATAAATACAAATACAAAGTCACATAATTATTTTAAGATGTTTAAAAAACTTTAATTTACATAAAAACTTACATTTTTATGAGAATATTTTCTTGAGGTTAACGTTATTAATTTGAAAAACATAATTATTTCTTGTATTTTAATCTTTTTAAGAAATACACAACTTCATTAAAAATATAATTATAAAAAATAATTAAATATTAATTTGTTACAAAATATTACTGTATCCTGTTAAACATTAAAAATAAAATTAAACATTGATAAATTATAGTAATCGATTAGCCATATATTCAATAGGAAATGCAGATAGACAAAACATATTTAAGAAAGTATGAATGTGGTCTTCATGCATGCTCGGAATGAATCGAATCTATAAGCATATAATTTTTATTAATATTATTTAAACCCCAGTACTTCTTTGAAACTATATTGAAATTGCGTTTATTTGAAAGAGTCAAATCAATAAGTACTAATTCCTATTGCGCTAACGGTAAATGAAGACAGTATGTCTTATTAAATGACATGCTACTTGACAGGACACATATTTGTTACATATGATAGATAATATATATAATGTAACATGTTACGCATATACAAATTATAGATAAGGAATGGTAAAAAATGTAAATCATAAAATATTTAGTTAATTGTCTAATGATAATATGCCTGTATTTTGTAAAAAATTATAAAAAAAAGTTCTTTGAAGTCTAAGGCTCAATACTTAGAGTTGTTACATATATTAGAGTTCCATCTTCAAAACTTTATGGACACTATATTTAAATAATTTAATTTTTTAAACATTTTCCATTGAACAGTCTCAATAACAGTATAGAAAATGATGTGTGATTCTTTTGATTAAAAGGATGGGTAAAGTATCTTATATTCTTTTTACTTCTTTTAGAGTTGGTTATTATGATTTGCATACTTCTACGTGTTGTAACGTAGTTAACATCGTTAATTAACTATATAGATAAATGAGTATCTTGTTATAATATAATTAAATAATTGTCATTGTATTATTGAATCGAATGTTTCAGTCAATTCCAATTATTCCAGATCTTCGTCTAAGAGAAAGAATAATTAAAGTGATTGGCACGATCTTTTAATAGATTTATTACTCTGAATTAAATCGTAATTATATCCAAAATAAAGCTATTAGACAATTTTGGCATTTTAGTTCGGCTAAATTCAAACTTTTCAGTTTTTAACAAATCGAATAAGATTATAAAATTAATGGTTATTTTAAAATAAATTTTTATTCCCTTTTTTATTTTCTGTCTAAAGATATAAAAAATACATTGATCAAATTTCCAACGAAGAAGGTTGACTATTCAAAGAAATATATAAAAAACTACTTGTTAGAAAATATGATAAGACACTAGAATAATGTAAATATATTTAATAATTAAATTTTTATATAATATATCAATTATTTTACAATTAAATACCTATAATAATAACCACATATACTCACCATTTATGGAACAATAACCATCTAATGCTTATAGTCGTTACGCCACTCTAACTGTTTTGAAAAATGAATACTACATACACATGTACGTAGACTATTTAACGAATATTTTATGTCTCGAACTTATGTAGTTAAGTTTATATAAATACGTGCAGTATTAGAATTGATAAAAAGATCGACAATATTAGTTTGTTAGATTTAAAAATCCTAATTCAGTCTTTTAGTTCATATTAGTCTCTTGAAAAAAAAGGCTGAAGTAACACTTTCCTTTGTGAAATGTATATTCATATTTAATATCATTACATGATACAATATATATAATTAGAAAATAACAAAACAAAATCTTAAGTTAAATTAAATTTTATTTTAATTATAATAATTAATCTCATATATAATGAGTATTAATATTATTTACACTGTGTATTGCTTTATCTTATTAGAGTATTTTCATAAATGTGCTCTTAAAACATACTAATTCATTAAAAATTAACTTTGCTTTAAATGAAAATAAATGCAAGTAAAATCAATTATTATTTTTTATATTTCTTTTACCTCCATTAAAAACTTTTCACTTCTTTTTATCCTAATAAATTTGCTGACACTTCATTTTAGTTGCTATTATGATAATTAGTTGCTATTATATAAATTTAATTTAATTTAATTTCATATTAAAACTGTACAATTATATATTATTTATTAATATCTTTTTTTATTAATAGTATTTAATAATTGTATTAATAATTAATAAACTATCTTAAGTAACAATAATTATTAAAATTAATATTTTATTAATGTTTCACTAGCTTTTGAATTTATTAAAATAGTATTTATTTTTAATTTGAATTCAACTCAAATAATTACAATAAAATGATCACAATTAAATATAATGTATCATTAAATGAATTTTAAATATATGTAAGTTGAATGAATGTAATGTACATGCGTACGCGCATGTTTTTATATTTATAATATTAAATATTTAAGAAAATATAAACTTGAATAATTAAAAATTATATAAAATAATTCATATACTATAAAATTGAGACTTATCAATAAATATAGATGAAACGAACTTATAAATAGGTTTTCATAAAATACAATAAATAAATTTAAATTTAAAGATTTTAAATTTAAAGCTTGTTCTTGAGCAAAGTACATAATATAGTCTTAAAATTTATTAAGTAATAATATAAATAATCATATACGGAATATTGCTTAAAAAATATAATAAGAAAAGTTTAACTTTTTATATTGTTTTATTATCATTCGTAATGATTGTACCTTTACTTTTAGTTAGTCATTGATATTTACGTCATATACCAATGGCATGTCTTAAATCAATATATTTATATTGATATATTTGGATCACTCAAGGATATAATATATTTGGATAATATTTGGATAATAATATATTTGGATTACTCGAGGATAATCTTAAATTTATTTAGTCTATTTTAGATATTATTTGATGCGGAATTTGTTATTTCTTTATTTATTCATCTTATAACAGTAATATTAAAGCAATTTTTGATAATTGCAGTATAGTTATTAAGATGAATGAATTGATTTCAATACCTCTTAAAAAGCCTTCTGATGTTGATGTTATAAAACCATTGCAAAATCTTATTAAATCAACATACTCTATTACATCAAATCAGAAAGATTATACAGAAGGTATTATAGAATTTAGTAAATTACGTAAGAATGCATTATGGAGAGTATTTGAAAAATATGAAAGTTCATTAGAAGTAATTTACAGGTATGATTAATAATTTGTAATTATAATTAAAATTATTATTTTTATTTTGTAATTATATAAAAATATTCTGCTTTTATTCTGTACAGAAATAATGTTTATTATAAATTAATATTTTAAAAATTTATTAATTTAATATAAAAAAAATTATATTTTTATATAAGAGCTTAATTAATAATTTAATTAAATTAAAAAATTTTATATAATAAATTGTTGATGTTTTAATAATTATTGTTATTTATGTTGGATTTTTTATGCATTAATTCATAAAAAAACTTATTTGGATTAAATAATAAATCAATATTAAATTAAATGTAAATTTATATATAAATAAATAAATGTAAATTTCTATAGATTATTAAATGACTTTTATATGAGTATGGTTGAATATATATATAATACTCAATAATAAAAATTATAATTATTTATAATTATTAAAATAGAATATGAATTATAAAATAATTAATATTAAATAACTATTAGATTATAATATAAATACAATCATTAAGTTTAAAAATAAATTCAATGATTAACATTATTTGTGGATATAAGGATATAGTAAACAAGTCATAATAAAAGTATTATAATTGTAAATTAGTGTAAATATAACAAATGATTTTAATCGGAGACTTGATAAAAATAAAACAATTTATTAAAATAAATAAAATTTTACTATTAAATTATATTTAATTAATTTAATTTATTATTAATTTTAAATTATTTATTTAATTTTTATTATATTTTTTAAATTTATTGTTTATATTTATATAAATGATTTAAATATTTGAACCATTAAATTTATTTTGCAATAGAATATTATAAACTTAAAATATTCATGAATATAAGTTTCTTTGTGACTTGAAAAAGTTTAATAACTATTCTGTTCTTATTTTATAATTTTGCATATTTGAGAGCAAATATACTTGAAATTAACTAAATTAAATAATTAATTAAACTTATGTTTTCCTATTTATTATTTTATGCAAAATTCACACTTCTATTATTTACACATTTTTACCTATACTGTCTTTAAAACTATAATGTCTTTAAAAGATGTTAATTAACTTTAGAATGTTTTTATAATAATTTATTCTATTATAATATTCTATTATAGTGACTTTTCAATTTCAATTTATAGATTATATTCAATGTTATAGAGTAACTTGGTTTTGTTTTCAATTTGAAAAGTATATTTTAAAATATGTATCGTTTGATATTCATTATTTTAAATATATATTGTAGTTTAAGTATTTAATAAAATATAATAACTATTTGTATAATTGTTATATATTAACATTATGGTACTTAATTTATTTTAGATATTATGATCAAATTTGTGCTTTGGAAGGAAAAATTCCTGTTAACGAACTGCAAATTCCATTTAGATGGAAAGATGCATTTGACAGGACAATCTTTGGTGGAAAATTAAGTTTAAGTAAGAATTTCTATAAATTGATTATAACATGAATACATAAAGAATAATTTTAAATATAATTATAAGTATGTATATATATATATATATATAATTTAATTTAATACGTTTTTTAGTGTTTTAATATATTTTAAATTATTTATAAAAAGTTTTAAGATTGAACTAATTAAATGTTTATTTACCTAATGTTTTAAAAATAAATAAATAAATAAATATATATATATATATATTCATTTAAGAAATATTTTTAAATAAAAAAATCATAACTTTTCCCAAAATATAATAAACTTTAATTACGTAGATAAATAGTTATATCAGGATTTTCAATGCCTTGGATAATTAAACACCTAGAGAACAATAGGGTGTTATTTGAAAGAATGAATCTTTCTATATTGTCAAAGTACTATTATAGTGTCAATCATAAATGCATGTAAATAATTATATATATCTATAGTTTTATGTATACAAAATGTAAAAAACTTTAAATTTTGTTCAATGATTAAAATCAATATTATACTCTCACGTTGTATAGGAAATAAGAGAAAAGCATGCTTTTATATCTATCTATATATATATATTATACAAAGTATACAGTAAAAGTGTATCGTTTAATGTATAAATATAATGAACATGTATAAACTGTTATACTCTTCATTTACTGCAAATGAATAAGAATCTCAAAGTTCATAAATAATTAGTTTTTATTATAGATTAAAGTGACTATCAGAATCAAATTTTTTAAATTTGATTTTTGTAAAGCGGAGGAATTCGGTGATTGAAAACTTACTGTGCAATAGTTTTTAAATGTACATAAGATGGAATATGTCACTATAATTTGCAATTTTGTAATTGTTTACCTGAAATGTCTCTCGTATATTCAGCTGAATTTGATGAGCCAGAAACGTTTTGTGATTATTTTTCTGGATAAAGCTTCTGAATCATTGTAACCCTGTTTCTCACAAAATCCTTTCAACGTGATGAATTATCGGTATCGGTACAGTGAGACGTTTGAGTTGGGCTACTTTTGTTTTAGAGCATACTATAAAAACTCTCATAGCATTGTTATGCTTTTGACAATATACACCACTGCGGTCATTGCAAGTCATGAAGCATTTGAAAAACCATGTAGTTCCACTATAAGAAGCTTCAAGAAGTCACCTTGTTATTGAAATTATTGACAATTCGTCTATTCTTTTCTGATGCTTAGCTAATATTCTGCCATGCGAGCAGGCAGTGGTTCATCCCATTCAAGTTTGTGCAGTCACAGCTACTGCAAGAGTATTTTGGTCTCGAGCACAACAGGGGAGACAAGACCTAGACGATCGAAGATTCTGGCAATTTCAGACAAGACTATCTTGGATAGATTTTTTGGTTTTTTGTATAAAACCTTTGATGAAAAGGCAAACCATCTTTGACGGGTAGCCAACTGAGGCTTAAAATGTGTGTTTCGCAGTCATCGAATTTAATGTGCGAGCCCTTTGCGTTGCTCTGATTTAAGGTTTCATGACATCTGAATGGTTGTATGCCATATCGCTAATGGAAAACTGCCCGCCCTGTAAAGCTTTGGAGTTGCACAGCAATTTAATTTACCTGTTGTGGAGTGTCTATTCTTCCGAAAATGTCATCGACGTACTTGCCTAAGATTATGGATAGCACGGTGAGGGAATATTTGTCACCTTCAGTGAGTTGTCGAAGTATTCTTACTGCCAAGAATGGTGCAGCTTTCATACCATAAATTACTGGTTAAATGAAATGATACTTCATTGTCTTTTCCATGGATTGAAATCTATCAAATCCATGAAAAAAATGACGATTATGATTAAGTCTAAGTTGACCAACTAGGTCCTTTGAAAAAACTGAACTTGGATCTTGGATCGATCAGAAGACGAGCTTGCTGAGTTACAAAAAAATTAGTCTCGTTAACGACGATTGCACTTTTGTCTTAATTTAGTGTTGTTGATCTATCTATATATATATATATATATATATATATATATATATATATATAAACAACCAATTATTTTAATACAATATTTGGGGAATGACAAAGATAAAAGACAAAAGTTAATCTCCATAATAATTTTTAAGTTAAGTTAAATTAAAAATTCTCAATAAATTTCTTATTTATTGAAAAAACACTTTTTAAAAACGACACTATCTGATGAAAACTTCTTGAATTTTTAAACTTAAGAAAGATAGTAAACCATTTTATACTTAATACTTAATCATTTTCATTTATCGATTCCATTTATTGCCGTAATATGTTTCATTAAATTATATGTCTGAGATTTTACTTTCTATCTAAACTAAATATTTTTTTATTTGGAATATTATAAGAGAAATAAGGGCAAATAGAAAACTAGGATTTCTTTGACAAAAGATTTTTTAAATTTTAGAAAATTAAAATTATCTGATATTATTATCTATATATATATATAATTAATTTAGTCACAAATAATAAAGAGGTAATATTTTTTAATAAGTACACATTTTTGTCTATTTTAGCCATAAGTACACTTGCTTATGAAAAGATGTGTGTTCTTTACAATATTGCTGCTTTACAAAGCTCAGTCGCAGCCACACAATCCTTAGAAACTGATGAAGGGTTAAAACTTTCGGCAAAATTATTTCAAGTATAAACTTTAGTTATGAATTTAATAAGGCATTGATATATATTTTATTTTCAAATAGCATAAAATGTTATACAATATTTTTTTATTTAGCAATCTGCAGGTATTTTCAATTATTTAAAAAGTAACATAATGTTAAATATACATCAAGAACTTACTCCAGACATGAGTCCTGAAACACTTGAAGCACTTTCTCTTATTATGATAGCTCAAGCACAAGAAATTTTTACACACAAAGCAGTACATGATAACATGAAAGATTCAGTTATTGCTAAGTTAGCTTCCCAAACAGAAGAGTTCTATTCTGAAGCATTAAAATTATTTCAGAAAGATATTTTTCGTACTTTCTGGGATAAAGATTGGATTCCACTTGTAAGTTATTGAATTAATATACATAAATATAATCTACACATTATCATTTAAGTATTATTTTACTATTTGAAAAATTTTACATATGAAGAAAATATGTATAAATAAAAATTTATAATAGTATATGAATATAACTCATGATAATGGATGAATTTATTTAACATTTACTTTTTAAATTCCAACTAAAGTATGAGATTTTAAAGTATTTTATTTGCTTGTATTATTTTTATCGCATTGTTTTATTTAAAAACAAATATATTTCTATAAACAGTAAATGCAACAAATAAAAATATGTTTTATTTGAATAATTATTGCAGAATGTTTCCATATTTTTAACATTATTTATATCTGTTCTAAATTTTAATTTTACCTAAATAAGCCTTTGAAGAAGTTAAGTATATCGGAAAAAGGAAAATATTCAATTTTAGATTAACAATTAACTTTATTATTAAATTATTTAAAAAAATAATAAATACAATTATTCATTTTTTCTGTACAAACAAATTACAATTATTATTGATATATAGTAACAATGCTGATTTGTGTAATAAATGAACACGTACACTTCTCATTGTAATAATAAATAGTAGATTAATATTTTTGTGCCATAAGTATGACTCACAAACTCGGAAATATTTAAATACAATAAAAATATACACAGAACTAATCATTTTAATAAAAAAATTTATGTACCCATAAAAATATATTTTACTAACAAATTAGTATAAGTTCCATAGTTTATTGTAAACAGTAAATTTATAAATCAAGAAATTACCAAGCTCTTATTCCAATATACTCATACTTAAAAAAAATTCTATTTGGTATTTTTTCTATATAGTGAATTGAAACTTGTTTTTATATCAATAGTTATAAAGAAATACCATAGTTATAAAGCCTAAAAATAAAATAAAAATAATACAAATTTATTATTTGAGAAACATTTAAAAAGGATAAAAGAAAGGGAAACATAATAAATCAAGAAATCTTTGTATTATAAAAATAAATTAATATAACTAAGTTTCATGTAATTAGATTATTTTCTGCTTATTTTATATTAATTATATTAAAAACATTTTCTTATTTGAATTTATACAAAAATAAAAAAAATTATTTACAATCATTATTTACAAATTATTTACAAAAATTATTTACAATTATTAAGAAATTTAATTTAATTTATATTTGTAAATATAAAATATTCAAATAAAATTTTATTTGGTCTGTATAAATAGTATATTTATTTTATATACATCATAATCTGTAGAATTTGTAAGTAAATTGTGTAAAAATATAAAGAATATGAAATAGTATCAATAAATTTCTTATATGCATTCTAATATATATCATTAAATATACATAAGAAATTATCATAATTTAATAATATTGTAAATATTAATTTTATTTCTTTTCAATAATAAAGTTAAAATTAAACAAGGTTTAATTATATAAATTTATTTATCAATAGGCTTTATCAAAGGTAATTCAAATATTTGCAGCAATTCTAAAAAATCATCAAATTTAGACTAAGAACTTTAAATTGGCAGAAGCTTCAAACATGAAATAAATTTGTATTTATCTATTTTTTACAGATAACTGGTAAACAACTTGGATATCGTGGAATATCAGAATATTATCAGTCTTTGGTTTGTAAATGCAACAAATATATTGGAGAAGAAATAGCGAGATTAGAAGTACGTTTAATCTTATTTTATTGAATCTTATTAATATGTTATATTTTAAATAATCATCTAATTATTATTTATAAACGATTAATCTATTTTTTAATTACAGTTAGCAGTAGAAATGTTTAAATCAGCTCAAACAAAATCAAATAAATTATTGATGTACCAAGATTACTACAACAAGGCTGTTAAAAACTTAAATGACGCTAAAAAAGATAATGATTTTATATATCATGAAAGAATTCCGGATATTAATAATCTCTCAACAATCAACAAAGCAAGTGTAGCAAAATTGTTGCCATTACCTGATAATTTCAGTTCAAATTTCCAAGGTAATGAATAATGTGCATTATATATAATATTTAAATTTGTGCTTTCATATATCTAGTATATATATCTAATTTCATATATCTAACCTATATTGTGCAAATATATGTGATTAGACAAATAATTTTGAAGATTTTAAAAGATTTAATGTTTAACGAAATAAAATTATTGATATAAACCATAAAACGTATATATTATGGTATAATTTTATATTTGTAATTTATTATTTGTTTTAAAAACTTGAAAAAAATAGCAAAAGCAGAACTGTATAATTCGCCATTTAGGACTTAAAGGTGAAAATGTATCAAATCCCATGGTATTCTTTATTAAGATTTTTTATTAATGTCAGGAGACTTAATAGCAAGGTTAGCTTGACACTATAAAAGTACTGTAAAAGTTTTTTTAATGTTTATGTAATTAATAAAAATTAAACTGCAATTGATGACGATGATTTTTCAATGTAAATTGATACGTAGAGTGTCAGAATTAAAAATTAATTTCCTGAATAAGCTATTGAGATCATTGATTAGCTCAATTAGCTCATCTAGTGTAATCATCTACAGATTCAAATATTTTATAATTAATATAAGGGGATTAACTTATTCATTTCATATTTTGGATATAAATTTTAATTATGCATTATTACGGTATATATATATATATATACGGTATATATATAATTAAGGTATATATAATGATTGTATTGCCATTATCACGAATACATATAGAGCATTACATCATTAAATTATTGACACTACATACAATAGAAATATAACAATAATATTACATTATATTAAACAATGAATTGATTGATTAATTTTCAGATATTTTTGTCGAATTATTGCCAATATCTATTCACCAAGCCATCTCCAATTTCGAAGCACAGAAAAATGAAATAATAACATGTGAAATTGCGAAAGTACGAAATATGAGGCAAATTTTAAATGGGTGAGTATAAATGTAAGACTACTTTGATTTTTTTTATAGTTCAACAGTTTTACATAAAAATAATCGATTAAAAAATGAATGCAAATAAAAGTAAATTAATACAAAATGCATTCACAGCAAGATCCAAGTTTCTAAAATTATCTATGCTAATTAAGATATAATGTTCTTAACTTAATATAAAAAAAAAAGTAAGGAAATTTGAATTTATTTTTAACTGAAATACAAATAATACCTCAAACTATATATTAAAAATTACTTTAAAAAAATAAAATGATATGAAAAGATAGTAAATAAAATTTAAGATAGTAAATAATAAATAAATAAAATTTTGAAAATTATAAAATTATAACTTATATGTTATATTTTTATATTATATGTTTTACATTTGGGTTATACATTATAGGATATTTCGTTTTCTTTTTCTAAAAAGAAAAATTTATTTCGCTTTAATTAAAAAAATTTTCAAATTAATAAAAAGTACTCTAGTATTTAACATATTCTGTATTGTGATTTTATAAAAAATAATTTTATGATGTAATGAAACCTTTCCTCTCAAATTTTCTATATTTCTATAAAATTCTATTTGTGTAATTCTAATATCAAAGAATTTTATTGAAAAAAGAGAAAGAAGAAAATGAATAAAAATAAGTTAGCATAGCAATGTTGATTCTTTAAATTTTATTGTGTTTTCATAAGCTATCCAATTTGGATAATATATAAAATAAAAAATATAAATATATTTTTGTAAAATGTACATATTTAATAGTACAACATTAACTGCTTAAATCAATACATAAATATATAAGTACATATTATTTGATTTCTTAATTTATGTAAACTATGTTTCATTTCTTTTCATTTTAAGTGAATGGTATTTTTTTACAATATAACATTGAATTAATTATTTCTTTTTAGGAAGCATACAACATGCTATAGATTATTTAAAAAATAAGTAGTATTCTATACATTTAATCATCCTAAATTTAATTGTAATAAAAATGTAGATAGTAAATTAAATAAAATATTTAAGTTATATTTTTATTAATTATATTTTTAGTACTCTAGCAAGTTTAAATTTACCAGCTGCAATTGAAGATATTAATGGAACAGAAATTCCACAATCATTAATAGATAAAGCCAATTTCATTAATGAAGCTGGTGGAATTAAATCTTTAGAAAGTACAATGAATGAACTTCCTGAACTTCTTCAAAGAAATAAAGATATTCTAGATGAGGTAATGTTTATTCATATTTACTTTAAAAAATATAAATTTTATATAAATTAAAATAATACATATTCTAAAAACTAATAAATTATAAATAAATTAAATATTAATGAACAAAAAATTCTAAATAGACATGATATGTATGTAGAGGTTCCATTTAATTTATGTGAATTTCTAGTTAGTTGTCCCTGTTCCATCTTGAATATAAAGAAAATATAAAGAAAATAATATAAAGTTAATATAAAGAAAATAATATTTGTATATTCAAATAATTAAAAACTATTTAAGATTTATTTATTAGTCGATTTATATACTATGTTCCTATATATAATTAAATATATGCATATTCATTGTTTTATAAACAAAACTTTCGTTATCAACAATTTATTTATTGTATATGTCTTAATAGATTGAGGTTTATATTTCAAAAGATAATAAATAATAGGACATAAATTAAAAATTTTTGGAATAATGAATATTTTTACTTATTACTTCTTTTTTCAAGTCTTTCTTATAATTTCAGTATGAAATAAAAAATCCAATTTAAAAATAGTCCAAATTATAATTCTGAATAGAAATAAACAAAATTGAAAATATCCCAACACGTCTTAATTTACCATTTTAGCCTTATATATTAAATTTTTATTTTTACATTTGTGATAGTTTGTGATAGCTTAAAAAATAAAATATAAGCATTGAAATTAAACTTTCATTTAAACTAAATCAACAACATTAATAAATTAGATAAATTTTGTAATATGAATCGAAAATATAATTATTTTTGGAGAAATGTAATAAAAAAGAAGAATACTTTGATTACCTTAAACAACATAGTTTAATCTTAGATTATTTTTTTATATTTAAAATTTATTATATTAATAATAATTTTATTGGATAAAATTAGTTTATATTAAAAATTATATAATAATGAAAATTACAATTTAAGCGTATAATTATTGAATAAAAAAATTACAATTAAAAAATCTATTTTACTATTTTAGGCAGATAGAATGTTGGACGATGAACAAAATTCAGATGATAATTTACGCACTCAGTTTAAAGATCGTTGGAAAAGGGTACCAAGTGGGAAATTGACAGATCATTTCAAAATCAATGCTCAAAAGTATCGTGGAATTATAAATAATGCCATCAGTGCAGATAAGGTATATTATATTTTGTATTATTGTGAGTTTATTTGACAATTGTAGTAAGATTATTAATATAGTAAGGTTAGAACTTTTTATAATAAAATGTCTCAAAAATTAAAAAGATATATTTTATTTACAATTTTATTACGAACTAAAGTGAAACAGAAAAGTGTTCATATCGGTAATAACTAAAATTTGTATTATTAAATTGGTATATTTAAGTGTTCGCGATTCCGACAGAGTCTCGAGTCTTCACTCAGTAATACCTGTTTACCTTTGAATGTGACTTTTGTTACACTATTCGTTTATCATTTTACGACTTTTAATTTCAAATTATTCTGTTGGAACGTCTCATATTTCGTGATTGCTATACTTTGTTTATAATCCCAGTGTTTCCAGGAAAAGCGTGGTA
>JAPYYT010001589.1:27884-53161 GCA_030522565.1 Ceratosolen corneri | reverse complement strand
TATATATATATATATGTATAATACATACATACTTACGTGTATTCGTATTGATATGTTTTCCATTTCATAAGTCGTATGTATTTACTCTGTAGTAATTAGTTTATCAGTAACTGCTAATCTTATTGATTATGTTCTGGTAGACTATTGGCTGCTATAATTAAGGCTAAGTAAACTGGAAATTATTTAAGCCATGCATTAGCAGCTAAAATGGATTCAAACATTAATTAATATAACTTTATTGTTAAAATGCAAATGTAATGGGTTGGTAATTTAGGATGTATTAGTAATCATTATGACAATTTATTTAACATAGAAAGTAATATATTTCACCTATCTATCATTAATATGAATTAATCAATAGGATTACTTGTTATTAAAATTTTTAGTATTGCTTACTACGTGTATTACTAATACTTTTCTATAATATAAAAAAACTTTATTTTTTTTTATTACTTTTTTATATTTGATGGACATAACTGGAATATAAAATTTAACGTAATTTATTTTTATGATTTATTTTATATTCTAATATGATAATTTTATTTTTTCATAATAGAACTTTCAAATATTTTGAACAAAAAGTACAATATATTAATGGTACATTAATATAATAAAGGTAAACACTTTAATATATTAAAGCTGAATACAAATGTTTACCGATGGACAAAACTTAAACTGCTTATCAACATTTTCTTAAATGGATATAACAATTATCTAAAAAAAGTAATTAATGTATTAAATAATGCATTGAGATCATAAAATGAAGTTAGAAGGGTAAATTAATTTCTCAGTAAGTAACATTATTTTCCGAAATTTGTCAAAATTATGATTCACAAATTTTTTAACTCTACAAGATAAGAAATATATGCATAATCAATATTTTACTTAATATTAACGAAATTCAGAAATATATTATTTTAAAGAGTCTGATTTTCCAGTGGCTCACATTATATTGCATTATTGTCGAAGATAAACTAATCTATTGTTACGCTTATAATATAATTGATCAGTAATTGTTATTTCATCAATGTTAATATTAAATATATTGTTTATGATTCACAAATGTAAATATTGAACGGAGTTAAAGGAACGCGATTTCTGATATTCGAATGCATATGTAATTACTAACATCATGATGTAATCTGTGCAGTAGCAGGTATAGGAATTGAGTGGATAAGAAAGTCGGAAGAGATGTAATTAAGGGCTAAAATTGGATTTTATTTAATTGCTTGGGAACTTTACAAGGTCTGTAAACCCTGTAACTGTAAGTAACTTTAGAGTAATGATCTATTTATCTTTTAAATGTTAACGCGAATTAATTTCCACGGTACTGACATTTTACCGAGGCCTATTCGTATTTATCCGGTCCATACTTGGTTATATTTCTGTAAAATGATATTTTTTAAGTTTCCGACTTCCAATCCAGAAGTCAGTACGTTGTTCCAATAAAAAAATAAAAAAAGCAACATAGGAAATAGTTTGTGTTTTTATTATTATTTATTTATATTTTAAAATATTTTTAATGAGAATGTTTTAATTGGAGAATTTAAAAATATTTAATTTATATTCAATTTATGATTCATTTTACTATGTAATTTAAATATTTCGTATATCTATATATATATATATTTCAATAATAGGATTGAATATCAAAAATTTACCTTTATATATATATATAAAGATAAATTTTTTTCAATTGTTACTTACGATTATTCATTTCATAGTACTTCTAGTTTATTAGCCTCAATTTTGATTATAGAATTCATTTACATTTACAACATTTAATAATAAAACTTAGCTTGAATCAACATAGTAATTCTTACTTATTATAATGAAGCTATTTTTGTATTTTACGATAATATTACATTTTATGTACCGTTCTACCTTCTATTCTTTATCGATGGTATACTTAATAATTAAGTATTTGCAAATCGTACGTTTTATGAATAAACTTAGCGTACTACGTACGTAATTCAAAAGTTTGCTATTGAGAAATCAATCTGTAATGATTGTCGTAGCATTTTATTAATCATCTAAGGTATTAATATTATTGCGTAAAAATTACTCACACTGACTTTTCATTCTATACTATACATTGTTATTTGAATTTTACCAATTTAAAACATTTCATAAACACTGTTATTTCACTTGAGCCTGGAAAAATTGAATTGGAATAAATATTTCATTTGGACGTAACCTAGCGAGAGCTGCATTGAACATATTAAAAATATCCAGTTTTGTCCAAGTATGATTGAAACATTTTTATATTCAATGCACTCGTGATTGTAACTACGTTCATGAGCAATATTATTTCGGTCTTAGCAGTTGCTAACTTTATAGTGATACGCAATGGCTATACACACGTTAACGACAATTTATTTTGAAAATAAAAGTGACTCTGGGTCACAATGCCGATAACAATGTGTAAAAGTTTGTTAATATTTAATAAACCTCTTTGATATTTATAAATCAGTCGTGCATCGTCATTAAATTCGACTGAACTTCGTTCAAAATAAAAAAAACAATTTTAGGAACTGGAGTCGATTCGTAACCAAAAATGTTTGTAGAATTAATTAACAAAAAAAGTACCTGGCAAATTGTCTAAATATCCTATGCAAATTCGATTAGAATATCAATAGAGTATGTATAGAATTTGCAATTCTCGTCGTGCGCTAAACTTTAATTTAGAATTGCCAATAAACGGGGTGATGTTTATCTCTAAATTTTTTTAGAATTCCATTTCGCATACCGTCAATTCCTCTACTTATTTCTGGAAATTATTCTCGCAGGTCTAGCGAAATTCTCAGGCAGATATAAATCATGGTGCCGAAGTTTTCCGCATTAATAAATTTAAGCACGCGACATCAAAGTCTGCTCGATAGTTTTCAACTTTCTGGCGCCGCCGAATTTTACTCCCAACGATTTTATACGGTGAATTCGTGCTGATAAAGCGAATGCGATACTTTGAAAATTTAATTACGAGTATAATCAAGATGAAATTCAGCTTGCACATACGCTTATATATTTATAAAAATTAAGATCTTTGCTCTATTTGGGCTCCTACTTTATCTAATTATGAGGAATTTCGTAGATAATCAGTTGAGAGACAATGTGTCGGTGTAAAAAATATGCATATTATATCAGATTAAAGTGATCCTTTTATCAGATGTTTTACCTAAATTCCTGACACTTCATTATTTGCTTCAAGGCATCGCCTTATTTATACACTGAAAGCCCCCCTCCCCCCACTCTACTATTACTCTCGCTTTCGTCGACACATATCAACAATCGATCCTAAGCTTATCAACGGCAAATAAAAGGATGGAGCGATCGGCCACGGGAGTTTTTATATTTAAGAGTTCACCTCGAACATTCAAATTAAATTCATTCAAATATAAATTGGTAAAACAATATAAATATAATGCAGGACAATCGATGTATTTACCGTTTTGGTTTTGACAGTTGAACTAGGCAATTACATCTCAGTGAAATGTACCGGACAATTGTTTAGGACTTACACCCCTGTGTTTATACCCCTTTATTAAGGCCCAAGTATGTTTATTATTTTCGATTTATTTTTTATGTGACGATTGCGACTGCAATGCTTTCCCAAATTAAAATTGGTTGCATTTTCATGTCATTTTGAACGTTTATTATTGTTGCAATATTTCATGTACGTATGATTATAGTTCATTCTTGCCTCGTTCATTAGAACTTTTATCCGAAAATCGATAGCGAATTTCAATAACAGTGTATTCGTTATCCTATGCTCATGCACTTTGTTTAATTAATATAGTCTTACTAACTATTACAATTTTGTTGCAATTGAATTATATGTACCTCGAAGCTTATTTGAATAGCCATTACTAAATCAGATTCTGTGTAATGTGTACGCGAGATTTATAGAAGGAATTTAATCAACAGTGCTATTAATGCTATTTTTGATTATACTCCAAGACTTTATCTAACGTTTTACATTGCACAAGTGCGCGCACGCGTGCACCATTATTATTAGCTCGACGTTATTATTTAAGCTGGAATAGAAAAGAGTCAGCCTCTTGATTGAGATTGTCAACGTGATTTTCTCACGTATATTTTTTTTCTTCAGCAAATTTTTCGAAAAATAGAGCAGGAAATGGCAATTGGATTTTGTTGGATCAGATCCTGCAAGTCTTTCAGCGAAAATTCATCACGTCGAAACAGAGTGAAATTTCAATGCTACCACGATGGAAAATCCTACATAATGAACTCACTCTTCCTTAAATTACCCAAAGCGAAGCGGTTTAAAGTCAAGTAGGCGCTCTTTTTTGCCTTAACATTACTTTTTATTTTTCTTTATTTTTCTTTATTTTTTTTTTCTCTTTTTTTTTGTAACTTTTATGCGAGACCGTGACACATATTACGAGACACGATAAAGATGACTCGTCCGATGCATATGGAATTTCAATTCCTCTATCTACATTGAGACAGTTGGCGAAGCGAACCTCCGGAACAACTTCCGGCTTAAAAATAGAATTCCATATTTCGCGCAAAGTTCTTGAATGCCAGTGGAGAAGCCACGGCACTATAAAGATAACAATGACGCGCGTATCTTTATCAGCCATTCTTTCTAAAGACTTAATCTTTCGAGACATCGACCCTAGCCCAAATGGCATAAAATTTAAGAACAATAAGCCGCGTTTTCACATCGGCTTCCCGCCATAAAAGTCCAGCATGCCGCGATGCTGTAAGTCGCGAGTCTTTATGCACTTTCCGGGAAGCTCGCGTGTCGTGATTACTAGAAAAAAACGGCGTGGCTCGAGTTCTTGTCTTTGTGCCTCGGATGAGGGGTGGGGGGGATTGGGAACAAACGAGTGACTGAACCGGCAGGCAAAAGTACCCTGGGGCGCATCGGGCCCCTCCTGAAAACGGCCTCGAGCCCCATTGTCGGCGACCCCAGTATCCCGGTGTTCCGTTTGGGGTCGGACGCGACCTTCTGCCTGAGCCCCGGCGTATGTGCCTCATTGTGCGCGAATTCGCGGGAGAAATGTCGAAGAGGGGCGATGCCGAGCGACGTGCGTGTTCGCGTCGATTTTTTTTACAGCCTGCGATCCTGAATTTGTTGACTTGGCACTAGGTAGTTATGGAGGAGAGGTCGCTTTTTAAATTGTAATTTATATAAGCGATAAGCTCGATAGGTTGCTTAATTGATGAATCTTGAGAGAGCCGCCCTGCAATTTATATTTACAATATGTAATAAGAAATGCGGGACGTAGCGCGTTTTATCTTGTTTTCGATGTCTTGTTTGCGAACTTTAATTTTCAGCTACGAGTCTATTGACGTTGGAGGTTAAAAAGAACAAGAAAGAAAAAAGAAAAGAAGAAAGTCTTTTATGCTACGGATAAGATTCGCAAGATATTCTTATAAATATTTGAAATGTCAATGCTTTGACATGATATTTTGCACTGCGCTTAGTATTGCGAGCTCGAAATATATACTCGAAATATTCAATCGAGCAGGCGTTAAAAACAGTCGGTATCGATGCATTTAAAGTACGTATATTGGATTTTCGTGGGAAATAGGATTTTTGCACAATGAAAAGCTGTCGAGCGATTATTTGAGAGAGTTTGACTCTCATCGCACTCCATATTAGAGTTCTGCTGATAAATGAAAGTACTTGGACTTGTAATTGTTGGAAAAATGTAATGAAGCCGAATTTGATGAGACCGAATGCAATAGCTTGTGC
This sequence comes from Ceratosolen corneri, assembly GCA_030522565.1. Taxonomy (NCBI): domain Eukaryota; kingdom Metazoa; phylum Arthropoda; class Insecta; order Hymenoptera; family Agaonidae; genus Ceratosolen; species Ceratosolen corneri. The sequence goes on along the minus strand of JAPYYT010001589.1, from coordinate 47,436 downwards.
AATCTTGGTAATAATATTGTTCATTGTAATAATACTCTTTAAGCGCTTATATTTTATAATTGATTTCTTCGCTTCTCGACACGTGTCGAAGGTAATTAATAAATGGAGGATGGGGGTAAAGGGCTTGACTAATGAAATAAAGCAAACAATAATAATATTTTAAATGCAGAGCTATATAACGTTTAGTTTCATGAAATTAATTGGCGATGTACTGATTATATGGCTATTTATAAATAGGTACATTATCTTGATGGATATACTATCGTATGTATACATTATCAACATTTAAAATACGTACATTAATAACAATCATAATATTTTATTGCGTTTAGATTTGCCTGCTTGTATTTATTGGTGAACAACTTGATGAGAAAGGACAGCGTAAGCAATAAAAATCCCATAATTATATACAATCGATATTATAATAATTTGTAGTTTGTCAAATGGAACTTTGATTTGTGCACCGAGAAATCAAATATATTACAAGTTTTTTTTACATTTCAAATTTCACGTTCATCGTGCATTTTTGTTTCTGCATTATCATTTCTAGGACTACATTTAATTTTCTAAAATGGTAATATTTTATTAGTGAATGCCAATTTTATTTTATTTAAGGATTGCATTAGGTTATGATCATACGATATGATTATTTTCATGGATGGAATGTATATTGAATATTCGATTACTCATATAAATGGTAACTGGAATTTTTAATTATTCCAACGATATAAAAGACTTCAACTACACAAGCATTATTTACTCGAATATTATCCAATAAGTAATTATGATAAATATTCTTCAGTCTTTAATGGAAATTATTATTTTTGTTGTTGTTGTAGTAATATCTTTGTATAATCAATAGATGTTAATCAAATTAAAACTAATAAATATTCGAGGACATTTTACTAAGCACTTATATTGATTATGGGGAATCATATTTAATCGTATATTAAATTATTGGGCTTTCTTATTTTTTTTCATAATTTAATCGAATTGAGTACACGTCAATACCTTTCCACATCGAAAATAAGCTTCGGCAATTTCATTTCAATACACGCACTTCTATTATGCTTGATTTCTGAAATATAAATTTCATATTCATTAAAATTAAGTTTAAAATTTTATATTAATTTTACGACGAGAATTTTATCAATTTATCTATGAATAGCAAATTATGAAAATTTATTCAACGTTATTAGCGCCCTTTCACACTACAGTTTCGACAAACTATGTATAAAACGCAGTTAAAAGCGAATAATTTACAGGAGAAAAAACGTTCGAGATGTACGGACCCGAGGTATTCACCGACACTCGCAGCAGACCCTTGAATCCATAGAAGCGAAAAATTTCGCAATAAAGGGAATTAAACATTCAGCAAATAAATTCATGCCAAATAAACGGCGATCATTCGATTCAGGGGAAACAGCTCACTCTTAATTATCATTAAAATCAATCGTGAATCATCTCCTTGAAACAAAATCAATGCACGTTTCAAGTAAAGCCCTAACAAAGGAAAGAAACGAAAGTATTAATAATAGAAGAAAATATCGTTATCGCGTTGCTCGGGGCTAATCTGCACGCGCGTATATCGATGAAAGCGCCGGCGCATGCGCATTAGTGCGCGCACTCGTCGGGGAATCGCGCAGCTGGTGCTGCTTTTTCACGAACATGCGGCATGGCCGCTACTCTCCTCTCCCTTCCCTAACGATTTCTTCTTTCCGTCACTCCCTGGCCCCGCCGCCAAAACCCCCAACGTACATCCCTCCCCTCCTCCCCCGCCCCGGCGTATTCGCGGATGGCTGAAATTCGAATGCAGTAAAGTGTAGTCGGACTCAAATGTTTGTGGAATTTGAGCTTCGATACTTGGCAAATTGTAATAACTGGATTCATTATCCCAGACATGGGGATTCTCGCTCATAATTGTTATTATGCACTGCGTGCACTCATCATTTTCTCATTACGGACGTCGCGACTGTTATTTATGCTTAAACCGATTGTTAAATGGATAATATTATGTTACTCTGCTAGTACGAGAAGACACGGTATGAGAGAAACTGGTCAAAACCTCGCGGGATAATTATTTTTTCCGACACTTTGTATTTTATTTTCCTTTTTTTTCATTAGGCACCGATATATTTGGTTCATTTATAATTTATCTGCATAGATAGCCGAGTTTCGATGTGCCTTGAATTAAGTGGAAGCCAATTATTGTACAAGTCTTTTAGTACCGGAGAAATCGTTCGGGTCAATTTAATAGGAAATGAAGATTGAATTTACGATTATCTTTATACTTGGTATTTCTAATTTTACTATTCTTTAGGCAATAAATGATAAAAGAATATTGGTTTCTAATTTTACTATTCTTTAGACAATAAATGATAAAAGAATATTGGTCACTGCGAATATACAGATGTAACGGCCTTTGTTTCAGTACCTTTTCATGTCCTACTTTGAAAAAAGTGCATTTTACAACTTTAAACGTCACCTTTTTGCAAACTATATTTCGTCGTAAAAGTAGGTTGAAAATTTTCCATTATTTTAAAGTGAGCAAGTACGTTGGAAAATATGCTTTGTTGTTGATGTCTCGCTCATTATCCCACGGTGATTATAATTCTAATTTTAAGTAAAATTTTTCAACATTCATTGCTTTAACGATGAAGCTTTAAACTTCAAATGCAATGAATAAAATAACAATAATAATAACAATAACAATAATAATAATAATAAGAAGAAGAATAACAATAAGAATAACAGTCTTTAAATAAATCTCATACTTATGCATTGATATTCAATGTCTTTTCAAACACTAACTCTATTCTATCTAATTTTTATCATAATGCATGAAAAAATTCAGATTTAAAAAGCGATTGATTTAACGAGTTATAATAGTTTTACGGCTCAGCGTTGTGTAATCAGGCGACATGTTCTTTCAACAATACAAATTTTATCCAAATTCTAACAAACAGCGAGTCTGAATAATTGGATGGAACAGTAAAATTTTACTCCTAAAATAAAAAGTTATTTTTATATATGACATTTACTACGATGAATCTGCATTTGATCATTATAAATTATGATAAAAACCAAGAATTTAAATGAAAGTCAATAATAAATATTGAAATTAAATTCAATGAAATATTGTTGGCTTTGAATTCGCGATAGTAAGTTTTAAATCCACTTTCTTTTATATAAAAGTTATTAACGTTTATGCGTTTCACTCATAATATCAAATCGTATTGTAATCGTGTGCTTTAAGCTTATTCGCATTAAGTATTTCTGAAATTAATTTATTTATTTAAATTAATTTATTTCGTAATTAATACGTAATACACAAAAGAAAAATTATTCGAAGCTTAAAAGGATTGGCTTATCTTGTAAAATAAATAACAAATTTCGAATGAAATTAATCTTACGGTTTATTTAAAATTGTTAAAAGCAAACTGTTGCTCTAAACGACAACTTCGCTAGTATAAGTTATAGCATGAATTAAAATGCTTGAAATTTATTTATTAAATGAAATATTTGGATGCTTAAATTGAATAGCAATGACTTTAATTTAAATACATATTAAGCAAATAGTCTTTTATGCGGAATACAATGGTTTTATAAACCAAGAATATTCTATTACTAAAGCAGAACAATTTCACTTGTTTACATTAAATATTGTCTCACTACACTCTATTCACATGTACAGATGCTTATGTGTCGAATATAGGGGAAAAAAGTATGCAAACTTTCATTTCAAAATAAAAATGCTACATAAATAAGTCATGAATTTCCATTTATGCAATTCGGTGCCGCTTCGTTTTATCTACGAATATCAAATCATAGAGATGATAATTTTACTTGTTACATTAAAACAATAAAGCTTTTTATAAGCGCTATACAATAAATGTGTGCGATAAATAGAAATGTAATAATAATGTAAGAAAGAATTTTCCGACGAATTTATTAATCATGTGTTTCGCTTGATATTATATATAAAGTATTTATTGTAATTAAGCGAACAAAGGCCTAATACTATTTTGCAAATTTTTCATAAATATCTATTAGTCAGTGTTTTTACTGACTAATTGCATTTACTGACACTACTTACGGATATTATTTTTCATACGTGTTTTCACTAAAAATTCCAACTATCGTTTAATAACTCGTGAATTGTTTTAAAACTGAATTCAACAAGTGAAAGAACTAAAAAAAATACTTGATGTTTCTTTGAACAAAGCGGGAATTTTAATATTCTAAATGTTTCAACAGTTTTATTTGATGGGCTTATATTAGAAAAACATCGTTTATATACATGTTCTACCTCATATTAATAAAAATAATTTTAAATTCAGTTTCATTTTATTATCAACGCTTTTTCTACCTTTATAGAAAGTTTTATGCTGATGAAAAAAGGACCTTCAGATAATATCATCGAGACAGAGATGGAGAAGAGAAGTTATTTCAATATGGCTACCAGATGGCACACCCGTAGTGCTCATGCTAATGCATACGGATTTTAAAAACACGCGTTCGGTTCGCATATGCACAGTTATGTGATTTTTCATGCACGATAAAGATATACTCTGATTACTAGGACATGAATTTTATGCGTTTAACACAAGTTGCCAATTGCACATTAGTGGCTTAACAGACGATTCATAAATGGGGAAGTAATAAAAATACTTGTGCCGTTCACAAGATCGAACAGCAGTAATATTAGTGCAAGCAATATCAATATTATGCTTGTACATTAAAGATAAGAGTTTAATTGTACGCTTGTATTTAAGTAATATTTTTTTTATATCTTTGGTATTTCGGCTAGACGTAAATGTATGCCTTGACAGACTTAAGACTCGGGAGCTTTTTACGATGTAATAAATAGTTATTCATCCTCATGTATATATGCGAACAATAATTGACTGTACTAATTTATAAGCCGTAGCAAGTTCCACAGTAGTAAAATATTGCGAACCCTTCCCCGTGCATTCGTCATTAATAATAGGGATTGAAATTATAATTGAACACTCAATATAGATAACATTTCGTACACATTTAGAGTATAAACAATGTATTAAGGGTAGAATTTGTAAGTAAAAATGGAAAAAAATTTTCTTGCTGTATGCCCTTGCTATAAATTAGCGTAAGAATGTTGAATTTCTTAAAGCTGCCGAATCGTTTTTGTTTAGTAATTGTTGTATAGCGGAGTATAAGAGTGAAAAAGAATATAAGAATTTGCAGTCGCTAATATTGTCTTATGGTAAACCATTCGCTTAGAATTATTAGATAATTAAGCTTTATGGCATTACAGATGTCGGCATTAACTTCCTTATTGAGTGGCAGTGCAATAACGAGTAAATTTTGTTTCCCTTCAGCGTCGTAGTCTAATGCGCCATTAGAGATTAATTTACCCTATTTTTCGCATCTCTTTAAAAAATTTTTGGATGATTTTTCACCATTCTATGAGTATCGCAATTGTAATTGGCTTGGGCTCTGTTAGCTTTTGCTTTATTTCCATTATTCTCTCTCCCTTTACAGATGTTTATAAATTTGATTCAATTCAAACATTTATCAATGTTTGTATCTGCCCTCCAATTATGATCATCATTCCATCACCATCCCAAAATTATACAAATAGTTCCTTTGTTTATAATTCACGTGCATTACATTTTATTGCCACTTTTCTCACATTTCTTCACAATCCAAGTCCACACTGGCCAAAGCATTATCATCTTCCTCGTCTCTCATTAAAATAAATAAATTAGCACACCCGTGCCCCGCTTCTTTAAAACTTTCGAGCCTAATGCAGTAACTATAGTCGGGGCACCGATGAATTCCAAATCCTCACAATTACAACGAATTCTCTCGCAATTCAAGTTCCCTAATACATTTTAAGCGCTTTCGCAATTCTTCCGCTGCACGAGAGCATTAGAGCGAGCGTTGGCGCCAACTCGGATCGATATTCGTTTGCGAACGCGATTTGTTCCCAGCGGCTCGTTGTCCATATACTTGCGACCTCCACGATCTTCCCACTCGACGGATTTGCGACGAGCCTTCTTGAAAATAAATCTGAAAGCAGCCGATACGTTATTAACGATTATACGTGGGCGTATCGATCCATGCAAGGCAGCAGCGGCGTTCTAAGCGATTGTGACACTCGATATTGTCTGGGCGGCTGAGTCGCGCTCACTTTGTTCAGGTTCGGCCCCAGCATTCTTTCTGAGTTCGAATGAAATTGATTTTGATGGCTCGTTCTAAGCTCGTTTAGAATATGAAGCCTCACGAGTGTTGCCGAATAGCGACACGCGTTTGACGGAGAGTTTGACGACACACGTATGAGGCATGTGATTACTTATAAGCGACAGACGTTTGTGAGTCTTTCATAGCGGCGAATTGCGTAGAGAGTGAGGAGAGTTTAAACTTGGGAGGGCAGTTTAAACTTTGACAAGCTTCGTGCCGATTGTCAAAGTAGTAAATAATTTTCATGATATGTTGGTCGTGTTTCTTATTGTGGAAAATAGTGAGAAGCCAATGTGAATTCAGGAGTTTATTTGCTCTCTCAAATATTGAAAAGGCCCGTAATCGTCGCGATAGTATATTCGTTTTAATAATTCAGGCGTAAAATAGCGCGGTTGACAATAATCGAAAGTCTCGCGAATCAATTGGGAGGATCTATTGCGAAAAAGGTGCCGGATTGGTGTATTGGCGGTACATTCGCTATTGTTCGTGGAAATGCAGACGCTCGTGACAACGAACGCGTTGAATGAGAAACGAGATGAGGCTCGGATGTGATGTGCGCAGAGAAAATGTAAACCACAATATTATTCGCGATGCGAGTTAATGAGCACAAAGCACAAAGGCTTTAGGTATTGTGCACCGACTTCCAGTCGTAAATTTGTGCCCGCGAATCGTAAAAAGTCGCTCATTTGGTCTTTTCTTCTTCTTCCACTTACGTTTAACAAATAAAAAACATATATGCCTAACGAATGTCACTAATATTAACGTAACGTCCTTCTTCAATGCGCTTATTAGTAGACTAATGTTTTTAATTGAATGATACGTGTTTAGAGGATTAATTTCACCTTATGGCTATATTTACACGACCATTTCAATAACTCAATAACGAAAAATCGAGTTCGTGATCTAAACTATAAGCGACTACTGATAATGAGATTTCTTCATTTATAATTTATTATTACTACATTAACATAAAATGTAGGGTTAAAAGTACAATTATTGCTCGTAAAATTCTTGTATTTATTTCTCTAATATTGGATGTCCATAATAATTACTTTTACTCGTAACTTCTAATAAACTATACTTACAATTAACAGCTTTCTTCCGAAAATCATCATTCCTATAATTTTTAAGGGGCAGTAATAAAACTCTCATCTAAATTACTTCTCGTTTCAGCGAGCTTTATTACATATCCTGCAACTTTTCTTCAATTCATCAATCAAAAACTGTTATTTTAGCGCGCAAGTGAAATGCAAAAATGATTTGTTTTTATAGTTTCCTATAAAACATAGGCATAACGGCATTGATCCCTCAAAACTTTGGCGTAAAACACAGCCAGCCAGAAATTGAAAAGTCTTCACAGAAAAACAGACACTGGGATTTATTTCAATTTAATTTAATTAGCGATGTGTTGAGATATGTGGGAGGGGCGACGGGGAAGGGGGTGTGTGCTTTGACGAGGAGAGGAGCGGGGAGAAGAGCGGAGAAAAAAGGTACGAAAGCCCCTATAATCAATACTCGGCGAACGCAGCTCCCTCACCCCCTACCACCGACATCCTAGAAGCAGAAGCGCGGAGAGTTGCGGATCATAACCTTGAAAGGGAACCGAATGAGGATCGCGAGGACAGTACCTCTGCTAGTCGTTGGAGAATTTCCCTAAGATAAGCCCATGGAACTGGGGATAACGAGTTGCTGGATTGTAGTTCCAGCAGGAATCCGCCGGCGCCGGCGTGAAAATGGCCGCGGGATCGATACTTCTAGTTACGCATTATCAATGGGGGTCGTGGTTCTAAGGGGGCGTTTTCTTTCCCCGCGCTCTCGTTAGCTCATCCGGCGAATGGATTTCCCCTTTCTCTTCTTTTGCCGCGTTTGCCCGGCGTAAAATCGACTGATTGATCCGTTGCGAAAAACGCAGCCGTGGAAAACTAACCTTACAGCTTCGGCCTCGCGCTATTTTCGCGCTTCAGCTTCCGTGGGAGGGAAAGTTTCTCGGCGAATGAGAGGCGGGACCGTTGCCCTTGTTTTTCATTGGCACCGTGATTTTCCAACGTGTGACGTATAAGAGGGAGTCCTGGCCGCTCGAAATTGATACTTTTGAAGAATAGGTAATGTAGAAGAAGAATTCTGGTCGAGGTTGCAGCGAAAATCTTATTCCCTCTAGTTATAACGACGATTTCCTAAGTCCCAAGTTTCGCATTTTTTTTTTTATTGCGAATAATAATTGCCTAGTTGTCAGATAATGCGACGGAGAGGACGAAGCGAGCCAGTTTCGTAAGCCTGACACTGTTGTACCCTTGATCAAATCAATCGCGTAACAAAGAATTGTACGCGGGTGATCGATCTTCTTTCAAAGGAGCTCTCGAGCTGGTGAATGTAAGTAAGTGATGCGGGACTGCGACAGAAGGCAATTTATTACATTAAAGCAAAACGCTTTTGCGTAGGTATATTTGTTCGTCGTTCGTTGTAAGTTCACTATTGGCTGCACGAATGCCATTGTGTGTCTAGAAATTTTTTAAATGTTTGGCCGTACGATCTGCGTGCTTGGAGATAACACGGGATGGAGTTGAGTAACGAGACTTCGTGCCAAATATAAACACACTGCACTTTTAATTTAACAAATGAAATTATTGTTGGCGAGATGCACGGAGGATTTGGTCGTTTTGCTCGGCTTTGATCGATTCCTGAGCAAAGCGCGTAATATTTGAGCGTGACTCTTTCATTTCATTTATTATGAATGCCAAATTGCGAGGGCATTTCGTCATCTAAAATCACACAACAGGAGCACAGCAAAAAAAAATTGTTATCATTACTTTACAATTCTATAGCTTATAATTAAGAGCTTCGTTATTTCAGGCAGCGAAGGGAGATTTTGAAACCATAACATTTATTATGTTGCATTGATTTGAATGTAAATAAAGAATTTCCTTGATAAAAGTCTCGTGAAAACCCGCTGACTGGTTAAGCGACTTTTCGCTCCATTCTCCCCTTGTCCTCCGCCCCGTGAATAAATGTAAACATCGCAGGCGGGAAAAATTCGCTCCCATGGGAATTGTTATAAATTCTAATTTACCGCAGCTGTGGTATCGGACAAATTGCAGATTATGATTATCTACTGGAAGATTGTATATTTATACCGCCTCTTGCATATTTTCATATTCTATTCGCACGAGATAATAAAATGCATTTACTTTCACATTTTCAGATTTTCAGCGCGCTCCATTTTTCGACCCTTGACACTTTAACGGAACAGCAAGTGCAGTTTTTTGGCACCGTTTTATATTCGGATCAGAGCCCAGTGAATTAAATTATGCGTCCTTGAAAGTAAACAACACGCTTAGTGAGCGGTTAAACGGGACGGGGGGTGGGGAGTTATAGTTCGTTATAGTGCATGTAATGAGAAATGCACGTTTTAACTTGAAACGTGCGATTTTTACGCATATCGATATATTAACTATGCATGGTAACGTACGCATATATGTATAAGCAAAATTGTATAGACAATAAAGAATCAGTTTAGTTTAAGCAGTGGAATTTCTCGGGGTATTTTATTGTTCCTAAGAATGAATATTTTAAATTATTCAAATTATAAACAATAGCCTTGTAAAATAATATTATAGTTAGTATTGAATGAGCTACTTCTCCAATCGGATATTCCTTCGTGAAGCTATAACATTACGTAGATACAAGAGATTTCAATATATGTACCCAGTGAGCAGTACTTCAACGACTTACTTTTAGTCCTCGCTTTACTCGCAAACGTTTACTTTTCTAATATTTATTTGACTTTATAGCAAGTTTTTCATGGATTCTGGCATACAATGATATTGACGAAAATTAATCCTTTTATTCCGTGTCGCAGCTAAGATTTACGTTTCAGCCGCCCCTAATAGATCATTAAATATTCCATTCACTTATACAACGCATTATTATCATCTTTTTGAAAATAACAAATTGACTTTACCCTAGCTAGCGCTTTAACCTCTGTTTTACTAGTTAATAGTTACACACGGCCACGTTAAGGACAACCACTCGTGGGTCGAGCGATTGATAAAGTTGAAAGCACCTCTGGCTGTAGTTAAAATTTGGTCGAGTGACCACTTGTACACCGAGTCATCGAAAACTTCGTAATCGCCAGGCATCATGAGATAATTATGTACAAACGAGTATAAATCGTAAACGAGGGCACAAGCGTACGCAATATTATTAAATGAATGCGGTGAGGCTCACCGGGCAGCTCCATCCAATCGAATCAGTCTCAAGTGGAAAAATATAACAGATTTTCTAAATACGTTGCTCGATCAATGGTTTTCGATGACTCGAGTGCAACAGAGCATAAGTCCATAAATCAAATGATTAAATTGTTTATCCGCAACCGTCTCCAGCAGCTCTGCCAAATCACAGTTTACGCGAGCATTGTTACGCCCTCGCCAGGATATTTAAAAAAAAAAAATGGGCTCCATGACAAACGAGATTTTTTACCCACTTATTATCCTCGTTTTTGTCATTGCATCTGCACCATTGGCTTTCAGTAAACCGATCACAGTAACAGTAGCGAGGTTTTGTTACCATATGTGCTTTCGTAATATTGGAAGATTTATGCGTTATCGAGAGCTTAAGAAATTACAATTGAAAAGTGACAGCCTTAAGCTGATTATGTAACGAGAACGAAGTTACAGAAGTTTCGTATTACAATAAAAATCTTTCATTTATCAGTTATGCATACTTGCAATTGGTATTTACAGATAAATCACATTACTCTACACTACGATTAGTCTTGTGTACAAAGTAAGGAATGCTTCTTATCCTAATATCTAATCGTGCACGCTCGAGCAAAGGCTTAGATATTGAGAATATGCTGAAACGCATAGAATATGCATTACAAATTCAGTAAATCCAGCCGAAATGAATATCTAGCCCTCGATTATTAATTACAATCAAGTTCGAATGATAATACGCAAAGCTCCGGGACTTCTTTCTCACAAGCTCTGCCACGTGATTATCGATGTCTCTTCTAAGTTGAAGATGAATGAACCATTGCGTCATCGCTCCCGCCCACCCCACCTCGCCTTTGGCCTTTTCCATTTCAAAGAGTCGCGAACGTCTCATCACTTTCGCTGTCACTTTAGCGACTCCTCGCACCCCCGCATATGAGCATCGGAGTCTTTTATGTTTCAGCTCTTTGTACTGGATAGTTGGGACTTGCCTTGTCGGCGTTATGCGGATTCGAATCACTGCCTCATAATGTCTCTTAAAATAAAGTGAATTACTACTACGTGGATGTGGCTTAATCGAATCAAGATATTTGATTAAGGAAATTAGCGGATAAGCCTATGCAAAACTATCGATAAAATATAAATTTAATAAACAAATGATTTTGAAGAAGCGTTAGATAATCTTGTTTGAGAAATTAGCCAAGCCATTTTCAAAAGCAAATGCTCAACTCTGCATACTTCGAAGTTTTTTAGCGCTCCGATAATACTTAATATGATTTAGTATTTTTATTATTCATTTTTATATAATGCTTAATCGCGACTAAGACTATTAGCCAGGGCATAGTTATATAATACATACTATTAAATCTTTCTCGATTCCATCCATTACATATTTACGTGCATTATAGAGCCTCGTCCATGCCACTTTTCCATTTTCCCCTATATTCTACTCTATTATTCTGTCATACGCTATCAGCCAAATGCCCTGACAAAAACCAATTATTTCCATTGTAAACAAACATTGGGATTAAGCAAATAATTTGCCAGTACGTATTAAAAATAATTACTGCCAACTGCGAGAAGCCACGGAAATCGCAAATAGTCCCAAGTACTTGGGCATTCTCGGGCCCTTTTATTTCCATTTTCCAATGGCATTGCAATACGAAGCGCGATCCTGAAAAATCGAGACGCAGTCTCGGACACTGCGTATCGATTGCTAGTCTATCAATTGATCCTCGGGTTACTTAATCCCTTAGGAATCTAGATTTCATAAGGAGAGGCAAAACGAGCACGCAGCTTGGGATTGTCAAGCGATATAAACTCGATAAGCTGACGAGTCCTGAAATAAGAAGCGACCACGACTGCAATTGTGAACTGCCAGTCAAGCCGAGCTACCGTCACTTTCAAAAAGCTCACTGGATTTTATTCCTGCAATAAATTTCCCTCTTATGCGCTTTTTCTTATCCGAAGCAGCCCTTTCAACATCGGCTCTTCAAGAGAAACGACATTTAAATAAATATAAACGAGCTCTCATATTATTTATTAGTTTTGGTTTTTAATAAGAAGAATACATTTTGTCGTAAATATTGTTATTCACCGAATTATGCTACGCATACTTTCATTAATTCGTTCCATTTTTTTCCAGCGCTTTCGACTAGCTTTTCGCATTAACGATTTTGAGATTGTGTCCGACGGTTATAATTGTGCTTGCAAGTACCGAGCTATACGTCATCGATTCGAAAATTTTAGAGAGAGGGAGAGAAAGAATAATTATTCTGATGGTTATAATGGGGTATTTGTGAAGCAGTCATATAAATATTTTACGGTTAACATATATATTATGGCAAACTTATAATTAATCCCATTTAGTTTATTGCTAGTTGTTTTGTTAAAGTATAAATTGTCTGTTCCTTTCGGCAACTATGCAGTGACGGATGTTGAATTAAGTACCAGAATAATTTAAAATTCAATTTAGTATTATTTAATGTGCTTATGCAATTAATTTATAAAAGAGGACGAGGTAAATATAAGTAAATTAAACGACGCAAATAACAAAATTATCTATCGACGTTTCTACATTTTTCTCGACTTGCGTGGCGAAAATGTTTTCTTAAATGTAGATATCGATAAATTGTAGTGATTATAAATTGGACTATTTAATATTCAAGAATTGTAATGTTAGAAGAATAAATTATTTATGTCTGGTTATCTATATCAATTGCAAGTACAGATTAGAGAGTTCGTCGAAAGTGAGGTGAATAAAATAATAAAGTTACCAGGGCGAGACAAAAGTGGAAAAAAAAATTAATTATACAACATACGGCTCCGTCATCATTTTTGTTTCAAACACAGTTAAAACGATACTTTATAAAAAGATACAGACGTTGCTGTTATAAATTACGCTTCAATTTAATAAAAATATCTAATTTCTTATTTTAATAAGTCGTAGGCCTGTCATTTTTGTAAAAGAATAATGAGCGAGCATATTGAAGAAGCCGATAATAATTATTTTATTGGAAGATAGTGCTGTAAAGCAAACATCATATATAATCTTCATTACCACATTTTACAAATTTTATCTCTAGTACTTCATAATTTCAGTATGTGTAGTATTACATATCACGCACTTAAATGCTTTATTACGCTTAATCGTTTATTTATATTACAATTTACCATTTGTAATATAATTTAATAAAGAGGAGGCAATTTGCAGAATTTATACTTTCTACGTATCGTATATAATCTATTTTCGTTTGGTATAGAACATACCATCGACTCGATATTTCACAATTAAATCCATTAGTTTTAATTCCATAATTTTAATGAATTATGCGATACTTGCGATCGGAGCTCATTATATAATATATATTATACATTTTTACGAACGCTAGTGTAAGACATTAGTACTATTATTGTTATTATTCTTTTGTATTTACTTTTATTTGTATTTAAATTCACATTAATTGTATTTGCAAAAATTATATGGCATTTTATAGATAATTTAGCAACTAACTCACGAAAATATGAGCTTTTATTTCTTAATAGCACACATACGTGCGCCAACACATTAACGCATATGAGACCAGCTGCGATATACATAAGAATGCTCTCATTTTTAATTGTTTTCTGTGATAACCGTTATAAATATTATAAATGGATAATGGCATTGGCATTAACACATTTTGTTGCTTGATAAATATTCTTAAATTGTAATATCTTGGTATAGTGAGAAATAATTACACATATATTTTTACCGTTTATCGTTGATCGTTAGTATATCCTTCTCTTTTAAATTGTCGGTAATTCGAGACTTTACATCAATTAATTTCGCACGTTATTACAATTAATACTTATTGATTCGATATGTCAGTTATTTAAAAACTACTAAACAGTGGTAGGGATTCGCATAGATTATATGTTAGTTAACTTATTTAAACGTAAACCTCTTTTCGAAATAAGTACGTTTTGTTCATTAAATTTTAGATGCTTAACTAGCAATCGTTATTAATATTTTGAAAATCTGAAGAACACAAAGATTGTAAATAAGGTTTTATTAAACAAAGAATATGAATAATCAGAATCTCATATGATACCTTTAGAATTATGGAAATAAAATAGCAGACTGAGACAACAGTCGAAAAAAATTAAGAATGAGTAAAAATTGCGTGTATTTAAAAATTCAATAAAGTTAACGTCGAAGTTTTGTCTGTATACATTCAAGTCTTTAAATACCCATTAAAATAGTCCAAAATAGTTAAAAAGAAAGGCTTGAGATAAAACAAAATCAAGGTTAGCGGTAATACTGTCAATGAAATGATGAAAAAATGAAAATGAAACTCGCTTTCTTACTTATCGTTTATATTAATTATCTTGCTTTTAAAGGCTATACATTTGTTATAAAATGGAGTCGCCAGTATTGAGCTGTAATCTGAGAAAATACTGCTGAAAGACAATTTCAAGAGCAGATGATAAAAGTGTCAATAAAAAAGTTGAAACTCGGACTTTTAAAAAGTGGTCATACTTGAAATTGGAATATAAAAGTTGCGGTATATAGTCAAAGTTGTACAAACCGAATATAATCAAATGGATGTTTTTGTAGGAAAGAAAATAAAACTCTATCAATTTATAAAATTCTCATTACAATTATATCCTGAAAATTTTAAAAATCTTTGTATCATATTTTTAAGAAATGGAATTTTCATTTTTAAATAATTTCATAAAGAATTTGCAATATTTCATCGGAACGGCGAAAGCGAAACCGCTCAAAGCCATACATTTTTTAATTGATTATCAGTGTGCAACAGCATCGTTTGGTGTTACACTTACCAGCGTCAATTTCCTCAATTCTTACCATTATTAACTAACTTTTAAAATTACAGTTTTACAATTGATTGAATTTTTAATTCTAAAGTCGAAAGTTGAAAGCTCAGTTCCATTGATTCATTGAAAACTTGCGTGCAAAGCAATTTTTTTTTTTAAACGTATTCAAAGAAGCGTAAAAATAATTATTTGTAAATACTTGGCCTTTTGAAAGAATATTTCAAATATTTTTAATTCTAATAACATAAGTGCAAGTGTAAAAAAAATTAATGTTTAAATTGACGAAGAAATTATTCAATAAAAATGGTTAATAATTATCGTTTTATTTTTTTTTATTTATTTGACGTTAACATAATTTCCTTCAGAAATGGTGTTTTTAATGTTTTAACAAGAAATAGCACATAATTATAAATTCAAAACTATTCTTTTCTTTTATGCTTTATTATCTTTAATGTGGCATTCGGCCTTCATCGACATTTATCGCATTGTCTTGTTAATGTTTCTCTTGCGCATATGTGAGAGAACTTATCAACATTTGAATACTTCATCTACATAATGTCTTATTGTACTGTTATGAAACATTATAAAATAATGGAGGAAATTAGAAAAATCGATTGTTGTCTTTTTTTTTTTTTGTTTGTAGAATAAATCAAGTGATAAATATTTTATGTTTGGCAAGTAATGAAAGTAGCACTATAATAACTTTGATCATTAATCAAACAACTTTTATGTGAGAATTATAAATGTATTTCACACGTGCGATTAAAAAATGGACGATTAAACTAATTGATTTTACTATTAAAAATGCTATTAAAAAAAGTATTATTAATTCAGAAAGCGAGAAATTTTACAATGATACTTGAATTAAAAATTCAAAATTTTGTCGAAATTCGCTTTCGACTTCGTACTACAGATAACTCTGAGATTTTTAATATAAATAATTCAAATTTATATATAATATCCATTAATTATGAGCTAATTACTATACTTAGAGCAACACATGCTGGCAAATAATGAGTAATTCATAAAATATCTTTATGTTGCAAAATACTAGCCTCGTATTAAATGTGCAAATTTAAGAATTTTTTATTCTCTAGATATATTATAAACAAGTCTTATCTTTATTATTTATTAAGAATTACGAATACTAAATTTTAAGTATTTATATTTAAATTACGATTTTCCTACTTAAATTATTTAAATAGTATTAATTTACGTGTGGAAAATTTCCTTCCAGGCTAATTCATAGATATTTATTTTTTGTGTTACTTTGATTAACATATAAAAATGAGTAAGTCTTTACCTTACATTCGTAGCTTAAATATTATAATTATTATATGCTAATTTTTCTAGAATATGTTGATAAATCATAAAAGAATTTTCAATTTAAAATATTTGCAAATCATTTCATAGTCCCGCATTCAAATGATTTAAATTAAACAAATAGTATAATGTTCTTTATTATATTTTATAATAAAAAATTCAGATGCTTCCGATAATGAAATTTTTTAGAATATATTTTCAAATATATTATATTATGGACATTAGTTATAAATGAAAATGTTAAAATGTTAGATATCTATAATTACTCACATATTTACACTTTATTTTGTACTCCAACATCTTTGACACTTTGCATTTTAGAACATTCATTATATAATTAAAAATAACGATGAAGAGTTATTTTTATAAAAAAATCACTCGATTATCATAAAATATATCGGTATTAAATCATTAATATATTTATTAAAGGATATTTTAGGTATAATTTTGTATCATTTGAATAAAAAAAACGATTTTATAATACATTCCAAAATTTTTATAAAAAAAAAAAATAAAAATAACTCGAAATGACAAGGTTGTTATCAATCCATTTTATTCACTGTTGTATTATATTTGATAAAGGAACAAATTTTCTGAAATAATCATTTCCTATTCAAATCCCTTGCGTATATATCCATATAATTATGTGATTCACTAATGAATTACAAGTAATGAATGAGAATCTTAATATTAAAAAGTAATAATATTATGTTATTGATAGTAAAAAGAACTATTCATTATTCGCTTAATATATAAGGAGATAAATTTTTAAAAACTTTAATCTTTTTTTTCACCATTTTCGACAATTATCTTCAACACAAACTCATTTTTATAATATAATTTTAGAATTATTAACTTATTATACATGCTATTAAAGCCTAAAAGAATTTGTCCAATAATAGATATATTAAAGTTAATTTTGAAACTGTAATAATCACGAAATGTTTTAATACCATGTAATTTTAATTTAGTTTCTGTTCAGGATTATTATTTAAATTTTTAAATAAAATACAAAATATTTTTATACAAAATCTGTTTTCATTTCATTATTTGCATTAAAAAAATTCTAACTTTAAATTATACATAGCTATAAATATTTTTCTATTTGTCTAGATGTTAATAAGGTTTTTTAATCTACATACATTTTGAAATCATTACGTAAATTTATGTATTATTATATTTAGTATATTAATGATATATTATTTTATATTAGTGATTATGTATATTTATTACTCAAAAATAATTTTATTAAAATACACGTTAAATTTAGTAAAATAAATGAATTTTAATAGTGAAAATTGCATACAACATTTTTCATTTACTCATTTTAATTTAATTTTAAGAATTATATTGTCAACGAAAATATTTAATAAATTTGTTAAAAATAAATAACCAAATAAACACTTATCAATTAAATTTTCTAAAAATATGTTTATAGATTATTTAATTTATACATAATAGTGAAAAAAGATAACTGTTAGCGTAGTACATAAAATTTTGGAACAAGTGGATAAATGTGAAATAAAAAAACAACTGTCAATCATAAACACTATTAACTATAAAATTATTATCGTATAAAAAGTCTTGACCGTCAAAGAAATCAAAATTATTGATAAAAAGGAACAATTAAATAAATCAGATTGTATATTTTTAAACACTAATTTACGACTTTAGTAATATTATGTAATACAATAATGCTCTAGAAATCTGATAACAGGATAAGGGATAATTTTATAATGATAATGTCACAATGTTAAGAATATTTTGTGAGTGAATAAGGACTTTGAGTATGTGTATTTTTCTTTCTCAAGTTTGAGAAAAAATTAATTTTATTTACACAGTAACTATACAAAAATGAACAATTTTATAGACAATGTTAGTTTAAGGAATTTTTATATTATTTTAGTATAAATTGTTAGTAAAAGTTAATATTTTCATTTTCAATTAGGATTTTTATTCATACATTACAAATACTTTTATTGTTTATAAAGTTCATAATTAGATTGCATATACATTGATGGATTAATTAGGCAATGCTTTTATCGCTTGGAAACATGAAATGAAAACAATTTTTTTTTCTTTATTGTCTTCTATTATACTATTGTTACTTTCATTTCTCAATTGTTTCTGCATAATAGTAATTTCAGTGACAATAAAATTTTAACGACATTAAATTGGTTTTTAAGGATTTTCCAGACTATGTGACTCTAGCATGAATACAAAAAGTATTTTATTCAATTTTAAGCATGACGACCATTCATAAACTATTTTCAAAGTAAAGCTTACAATTTCATAGTGATGATCCACTTTGGAATTAATTTTTAAATTGTTATACTCTTATTATTTTTCGAATAATCACGGTTTAATATACTACATACATTTCAATAATTTTTTTTATTAAATATATAATATTTGCATGTCTACGCATTACGTAATTTGTTATTATAAAAGAGTAAGTAATAACGTCGTTGATTAAATGAATTATCTCTCATATGTTATAACACATTATTTACATGAACAACGCGAAGGAATCGGGCTTATAATTGAAATTAAAGGAAATATATTTTGTGTAACATAAGAATTATAAAATGTTTAAACTTTTGAGTTCTTCGGCTATTCTTTTCATATTTTATGTCTTTCATTTTATTCGTTATTGAAAAATAAAGGCGGATCAAGAGCTTCTTACTTTTAATCCAAGTGGTAAGTGCATATATATTAACATATATATATATATATATATATATACATATTCAATTTTTTATTGAATTTTTAAGTAAATCAAGTTTTCATAATATTATACACTTTGTAAGGGTAATATTGTAGTATTTTTATAAAATACATTAATATTGAATAAGACCTTTATAGCCAAATACTGACAGTAAACAATGCCAATGATTTATCTTTCGTTGATTTGGAAATTTAAAACGCAGCTTAATCTTACTATATTAGCTACGGCTATCAGCGCCACTCGTTGA
>JAPYYT010001589.1:0-27873 GCA_030522565.1 Ceratosolen corneri | reverse complement strand
ATTTCAAATAAATAAAAGATCCGCATTTGAACAACATTTTACGAAAGCAATGAATGCAACTACTGACACACAATCACGTATCCAAAACACAGATAAGTTCCAAAGCGTCAGACCGTAACATTATTAACAGTTCACGATAGCGGGCAGAAAAAGTCGGCCTACCGCCAGTAAATTACGTGACTTTCTTTATTATTATTTTTCCTTTTTATAGCCTTGAGTAAGGTCGCGGTAAAGCACACCGGCAAACAACCTTATTACCGTTCATCGACGCGCATTGCGAAATGAGCATTAAATGCGAGGACACCACTCCAATTCTTTTTATTCTTGCGCGCGCGCGCACTCTCCGTCTCTCTTTCTTTTGTTTCGTAATACCTCGCGTCTATCACGCCTCGTCTGCGGCTCGTCTACGTGGCTGCCAACGATGCATTGACCCTTATGACGCGCCACTACGCGCGCAGCCCACCAACACACGCACAACCACGGCGCGCTCCACACGTAACGTATGCGCGCTTTGTCATTGAACTCAAGTACGCGTACGTGTGCGGTTCGCATTTAAAATCGATGTAACGAGTAACGAGTAACGAGACGCGCGGTAGTCGTCGACACAATCCAATGAAATTCCGATCGCCTCTTATCCTCTATCCGCTCTGCAATTGAGCGCGTGGTGAGACTTTTTTCGGGCGTACGGTTTTGGAGGGCATTTTGCAATTGTTCACCAAGTGCCGCCGAGTTGTTTATCGTGTTTTGCAAATGCAGCGTTCAAATTTAACGGCCTAGGTTTACGAGTGAACGAGGACGGCTGTGCTTTTCTTCTGTTTAGATGGGCATTTTTTTTTAAGGGATCTGTTGGGACTGTCGATGATGGGGAGGTATGGGTAATTTCTTACCTTTTTTTCTTTCTTATCAGGTTTCTTACCTTTCTTACCAGATTGTTGTAAATTGTACAGCTGTCTTTAATTGAAAGGGAAGGGTATGGTGATGTTACTGTTATCGATTTATCTCAGCCGATTTGGCTTATGATTATATCAGCACATTTTAATCATGTTATTTAATTATGTGAGGTTTGCCATAAATTTTAATAATCATATAAAATCCTGATGCACCGTTAATTTATAAAGAGACACTTTTATTAAAATTCCCGTTAATGAGAAACAGAACAAAAGGCTATGTTTTATAATCGTTATGATTAGGTGGATGGTATTTAAACAATGTTGTTTACAAAAATGCACAATACATTGTGATGTGAAGCTTAAAATATAATTGTATCGATATTAGTGACTTATAGATACATTGGCAATTTAATGATGTGATAGTTTTCATGAAACTAGTTGTTAATGACTAAAATTCATCGTACATATTGCATTTGTACAAAAGACATTAACGATATCGACAGAGTCAAATGTTTTTGCCCATGTATTTTCAATTTTGGTCGACAGGCATTTCAATCGAACCCGCAAAATTTGGCGGACGTTAGCTCCGCCTGGGCCGACTTTCCCTTAAAAATAATACCGATACTTTTAATCAATTAGATCGCATCATTTATTTCAATTGTATATTTACAACATAATATTGGCATAAACTATTTCGTGCTCACACGCACGCTTTTACAAACATTACTCTTACAAGCAATTCCGAATATAGTCTCAACTACTTTATCTAATGTTCGTTATAAAGATTTTTATCACTCTAACTGAATATTAATCTATCTAGTCGCCATTAAACGCACGCATTGCTCTATTACATCATTAACTCTTATGCATTATAAAATCTATTCGTCAAAAGGGCATTTTCTCTGATTTCCTTATTTTATTAATCAATTTCAAGGCAACGTAGGTCAAGCGCCTAAAATTCCATTCGTAAGCATAAATGCATACGTACATACATTCATAAAACGAATGTATCCTTTATGGTTAAGCGTTACCTTAATGTCGTGGCAGGACGCGCCCGACACTGTTCTCCAATATCCTAATCAACAGATGTATTTAATAAAATCGGCTTACAACATCAATTGTTCACGACACAACGGCACTCAAGCCACTGTTAAACATACTCATTATTGTTCGTTCAGCAATGCCGATAACATTGCTCGATATAAGAGCGCAACAACTTGATATGACATCAGTGCGTCGGATTTGCTTTATTACTACTGGCTTGCCGGTAGATAAGTCACAATCCTCTTTAATTTCATTCTCGACAAGCACAATCAGGCCCAGACCCCCGAGACAGGCAGCTATCGATTGGAGGCGCAGTAATAAGCGCTTCTTAGGCACCTCAGGCACCTCAGGCCTCGATGACCGGATCGCGGTTCTCCCTGCCTTGGCTCTCCTTCAAGTTGGGGTAGAGCTTGGCCCGGGGCCCCTCGCTGTTCAATCGCCCGTGAAAATCGGGTTTGCGCTCCCGGGGAGCGCTCCGATGGCACCAGATGTCCAGCAGGCTCCTCGTCGCGTGTGCCTGATGTTGCTTGACGAGGTTCACCGAGACGCAACCCGGGGGCGACATTGGCGAGTCCGTCGTCGCGCGGATTACCGTCGCCCGCGTCGTCGCGTCCTCGTTCCCCAGCCTGCTAATGCAAATTCGTACGTCGCTCAAGTTATTATCATTGTAATGGCTCGGGGAGCGCGGTTGTCGCCTGGACAGTCGCGACAGTCGATAAAGCGAGGCCCTTTCGGCTAGCGAGAGCGGATTTGCCAACGAGATGGCCAAATCACGAATAAGAATTTCAAAAATCTGGCGTAAAAGACGCGAGACTGGCGGTACGCCATTTTTATCGCTGACGCTTATCGGCAGGACCGCGGATTTCTCAATGGCTTCCAATATGAAAGAAAGGTTTTGGCAATCGAATGCCTGCTACGAATAGGCTGACACCTTATACCGAAAGAGCCTCAACAATTTTTTGCTACTAGAGCGCAAGTCCATCCGCGTAATCGCCAAAAGCTCGGCTGCAGCTTGACGGGCGAAGACTTGTCCTATCGCACCGAAATGAGCTTGTTGCGGCTAAAATTGACGTTGCAACTTACCCGTCCAGCTCCCTCAGCGCCTGATCGAGCTCCACCTTGTTCTTGTCCTTATCATCCTTATTGCGCACCTCGAGCAGGCAGCTGAGGACCTCGGAGTGGCCGATCGAGGTGGCCGAGTGGCCCCTGAGAAAGGCCTCGAGCTCGCTCCACAGCAATTTGTAATGCTCGTCGCGCCTGACGCCGCTTTTTCCGCCCCGGCCGCCACCGAGGTTCGGCAGGGGTAGACTCTCGTGCTTGGCCTCCAATTGCAATAACCCGAAGATGATCTGCTTGCACTGGAGCACCTCCTCCTTACCGAGCTCGTCCTTGAGCACGAGGTCCGCCAGTGGCTCGATCATCTGGCCGCGGGATGAGCGTTTTAATCGGCTTCGATTCGTAATTGTCGAGGAGTGGGTTTGTTTGCGCGTGTTAGTAGGCCGTTGGTTGTCGAGTTTGAGGTATTATGGGACACTCGAGGAAGGTAATGTTGTGCAAAAATGTTGGTATTGAATTACGGAACGAGGAGAGCGGAGAGAATGATGAGAGGAAACGGAAATGTAGCTTATGCGTGTGATGGTTATTTTTTTGTAAACGCCGCGCGCGATATAAGCTGCTATTATTCTGAATGCTGTGTCATCGCTTAAGAGGAAGAGGGAGAAATGCGACGCAAACGTTCGTTAGGAAGATTCGTTTGAGGCAGCTGGCGTATTTGGGAATGAAAATGCGTTTGGGCGATAGGACTTTGAATCACACAATCGGTCGGCATTTCTTTCAAGGATAATCGCGCCAAACTTGGCAATGTCTGCCAGCCCACTTCGTTGCGCCACTTTCAGCATTCATACGGTTTCTGTTTACGCGCAAAGATAATAGCAGCCGTATTGCATTGATTTGAATCGATCATCGTCAACTAATCGACTTGGCTATTAATAAATGTTAATATTTGATGGGTGACACGCGCTCATATTAAAACGTTATGAAATGTTATTTATCGTTATCCGCACTTTCTAGATATTCCGGGGAATATCCATTTAAAGCCTCGGGATCGCATTGATGTTTGTTAAGGTGAGCGCGCCAGAACGACCGATGGTCTTTATTAAAAGGCTTATCGATTTTCTCTTTCAGCCTTTATACGACTTCCATAAAGTGGAACAAGTACCTCTTCCATTTAAATCTCCAACCGTGGCGATATTTTACAACTAGCAATTCTCCATCGCCTCATCAGCGAATCATTTATGCTTCGACTTTACACTAGATTTGAGCTGCAATTCCCTTCCAAATGCAATGCCCGCCCTCCTCCCCGCCGTCTTTATAAATGACGATAGAAATGTCATGAAAGTGAATTGATGTATTAAGGTCGTCGATGACGTGCTCGCCCGAAACGCGTGCGTAATTTTTCCTTTTTTGCCTTTTTCCAATTCGAAGCTGCATACAAACGAACATACCTGTTTCAGATTGAACATTAGGGTGTTGGAAATGGTTATGGGCCAGTACTTGGTGTGTCTCTCCAGGCGCGACCGCATCTTCTCGGCTGGGCCTTCGGCTTCGTCGATGGTCTTGCGTTTCAAAGGTGCAAGCACATTGGCTCGCATCAAGCTGCCAAAGTCCTGCCGGGCGCATTTTTATTACACGTTATTGTTAATGCTATTGGTAGTGTTAAAAAGGGAAGTGTTGGGAAGCCGACCAGTATTATCGAAAGATAAATGTTGTTTGAAAAATTGATTTACAATTGATTTTCTTTAAAGAGGCGCGGGAGTGAATTTAATTTGAGAAAATTCAATAAAATCGTTCGTTGAAAATGCGATTATTTAAAAAGGAGCCTGTAGAAAAATGTATTTTGCTCTTGAAACGAAATATCCTTGAGGCTTTCCTGTACTCTCAACGAACGTCAGTCGCTCAATAATTTCATCTACCAACAAGAAATTGAAAAGCACTGGGAGCTACTCAATAGCGATGAAATAAAAATGCAAAAACTCTAGTAACGGAACGTTGCTACGTGGATTCACGCAATTTCAGTAAATCAGTAAATAAACACTTATCCTTAACGCTAAGCAAAAAACAGTTTTATTTGCCAATTTTTAAGATCCTAATTCTTAGCTAATGAGACGCGTAAGCATTGAGCGACAAATTATCGATAAAAGCGCTCTAACGCGTCTTCGGTCGGACTAAGTAGCTCGGGGATTTACAAAATTACCTTACATTTACCAGACATATTCGGTGGTTCTTGGGATGCGTTTTTGCAGTCATGCTTTAAGATATTGTACATGAAGTATGCGAGTAAATAAATATTTTCAATTCTTTTCGGTTGGCCGTTACATTTGCTCAGCTCGTTATAATAATAATAATAATAATAATAATAATAATAATAATAATAAAAAGCGATCCTCTACATAACCGAAAGTCGATAATTACCAGGAGGATCTCCCTATTGTGCTCTCAAATTTTATTACGCAGGCAGAGGCTGAGCAATTCACGAATTCCGTATTATTGGCATATCGGCGATGGAAATGAAGGCAGAAAGGAGGAGGATGCTGCCCAACCATAACGGTCACGCAACGGAGCAGGAAACGAAAAAAAACATAGTAAAAACATGACGGACAGTGATTCGATAGTCGGTGACCCTGCCGCCGCAGCCCTCGCTGATGGACGGTGGATCTTCTAGGACGCTTCTGGATGTTGACAACGTGTGGATGAAAATCTCGCCGCCGTGGGAGGCTAGGAGGTGGGATATGGCCTTGCCGCCGCTCTTACGGGCCATCTCGAGCATGACCGAGCGCCCATTGAGGAGGAAATTGATGAGGCAGGAGGACGGCCGGCTGTTGACGTCGACGGGCGTTATCCGGTGCATGGCCGTGCAGTTCTGCATTTCGCTGGCACTGCACCCGCGGGGAGTGCACCACTTGAGAGTCACCGTCTCGTACTCCGTGCCCTCGTCGAACCGCCGGAAGGTCTTAACGAGAGCCGAGTCCTGGGGATTTCCTGCACAATAAACGGAGATTGAGATGCGTTGATCGGAAGGGCTCGAGGCTTCGCGTTTTGTACGGCTAAACTACCTCTTAGGATAGCAAGGTGCGCGGCTGACGAGTGGAATATCTCGACGTCGTAGTTGGCTGACGAGCTCGCGTTCTGCTCCTCCTTCATCGGGATTCCAGTGACGGTCGTGCTCGCTAAATCGTAATGCGACAGTATCAGGTGAGAGAGCTTGGAATGCAGTACCGGTGCTTTCATCGAGTGCACTTCCATCGACAGGAGTGGCGAAATCTGAGGGAGGGGAGTTTCTCGCGTTACCATGTAGAAGCGGCTTCTCGGCTTTGCGAGACAAAGATGATGTTAAAGGAACGTGGCTTACCTCTCGTAGATTTTGGCTTGTCACTTGCGATTCGATGGTGTTTGGAAATATATTTAGTATGACGAGGTGGCAATGGTGAATCGGTATCAAGCTGAAAGCGAACCTATATTAGTGAATTGCAAACTAATGGCATTAGTATAATAAAAAAAAAAACAAAATTATAATTATACAATAACAATAATAAATGATCAATAGAAATATTATTGTTGACAAATTGAGTTAAATTTAATTAAAATAGACCGTCGTTAAATAAGACCGTTACAGTTTTTTTAAATTAGAGGCAGTTTAAAAATAATATTCAATATTCGCTTTAATGCTTAAGCTGATGAACAACTTACTGATCGGAACCAATGGTTTGTTTATTTTGTTGGGTTAATTGATTTAAAAATATATTTTCCAGACTCTTCATGTTCATATTATCTCGTGCACTGGTGATGCAAATAACTCGACCTCTATTCAATAATTTACTTGTGGCTTCTGAGCCTGCCATTTTCTTCTCTAACTGATTTTCCGAACTTTCTGTGAGCGCTTCGATGGCAACTCTCAGACCATGGATTACAGAAAAATCTGCACCTGGTTGATGGGTTCTAGAAGGTACCCCAATAATTGCCATGCCATTCATTATCTGGAAAACGTTTTAAATTAAATTGTATTCACCAAGTATTTAAAGTAGCCACAATATTCAATGATTTAGAAGCAAGCACTAAAATATTTACATGTGCTAAATTTTGCTGTAACGGGCTCCATGTATTTA
This sequence comes from Ceratosolen corneri, assembly GCA_030522565.1. Taxonomy (NCBI): domain Eukaryota; kingdom Metazoa; phylum Arthropoda; class Insecta; order Hymenoptera; family Agaonidae; genus Ceratosolen; species Ceratosolen corneri. The sequence continues at coordinate 20,777 of JAPYYT010001589.1, read as the reverse complement.
ATATGTGTGCCGAATGATCACTGACAACAAAACGAACCTAAAATGTAAGAAGATATTGAATAATTGAACAATCAAAGCTAAAATAAAATAGTTACATACTTTTGTTAATAAACTTAAAATTATTGATAAATTAAATCAGTGTTTGATTAAATACCAGTTTGCCTGTTGGAAATAAGTCCCAAACAATTCTGCAATACTCCATTGACGTTTCTATACTTGTTGTCCATAATGATTTGCATACTGGAGGTAATGGTATAAGATTTTGTTGGCCTCTGACTTTTAGGCAATCAAAATCTAAAGGACTCTCTGTTGAGATACTGAAATAAGGTGTATGATCTAATACAAAGACCGTTTTATGATTTGCTGGATACATAATTTTTATAACATTGTCTCCACTTCTTTATCCTTTTTATTCATCTATTGCAATTGAAAAAGAATTTTTATTATAGTAATCATAAATTATAATTTTATTTAATAAATAAACAAAGTGTATATATATATATATATATATATATATACATATATATAGTTTGTTTTTTAATCGAACATTAAAAACGTTAAATAACCATAACATTTGAAATATTTATAAAGGAATCTATTACCCTGTTAGTATATTTCATTTATGATGGGCTATTTCTTAATATAATAATCATTAAAAATAAATAAATAAGGAGCGTAATTTGTTAAAAAAAATTTTTTATATGAGTATCACTTCAAATAATATAAAATATACTTTACTTACGAAAGTGTTTTCTTCGGTAATACTGAGGTTATGTTTGTTCAAAGTGGAAATAAAGTAGCAAAAAATAGGCTGTGATTGTTGTGATTATGGAATATCCGATAATACAATTTTCATATATACTTGAAAAGTTAAGAAAACATTCTTGATGAATGTTTAAATATAAAAATGTTTATAACAAATAATATATTATTTATTTACAACGAAAAATTTAATTATAAAATTTAACTATTTATTTAAGTATAATATAGTAATAAAGTTACGAAAAATGAATAAAATACACCGAATTTTATGCATAAAAAAAAGATAATTTCTTGATCAATTTTATATAAAATTAATAAAAGAATATAATTAAAATGTAAATTTTGAATTTAATTTGTATGCCGCGGTTTTATGGTGGCAATGTTGTTAATGCTAATATATTTTAATGAGTAATCAATGTAAATAAATGAAAAATTATTACTATATAAAATAAAAAATGTTTATTTCATCTATTATTATTGTATATTTATTATTACTATTGAAAATAATTAAATCATAAGTTCGGAACTGGACAAATATGCAGCTTTATATTATTAAAATGTCCGCCTAAGCTTCCTTTCCATTACTGGAATACTCCTAGTGGCATCGATCGACGTAAGCTTCTGTGTTTTTTAAAAGATTTATAATAATATACGACTATTTTCATTTTTTAAATTGTATTTTATTAAATAGAGATTACAAGTTTATTAAATTAAAAAGTTAATTTTAGTTACGTTAAAAGTTATTGATTTATATTGTCGTACCGCGGCAATGCACGTGTACTAACCTATAAATTTTTTTTATATAATTTATTATGTATTAATTAGATAATTTATAAAAAAGAATATATTGAAATTATTTGTCATTTCCTTATTTGTTAAATAAATACCGATAATTTTTAATTATATTTTAATTTACAAATTGAATAAAATTCATATAAATTTTTTAGGTTAATTTCCGCGTTTTTGACCATGCGGGTATGTTTTTTTTACAAAGAGCCAATAATTTATTAAGCACACTTTTGTAGAATTGTTTTTGGTGTTAATTGTATATAATAATTGAAAGCAATAGGAAACTAAAAATATTAAAATACAATCTTGTTTATTTTAGGTTGACTCGTAGTTCAACCACAACGTTAAGATGTCAGGAGGTTACGATCCTTTAGCCCTCAAAGAGGATGATGTTACAAAAATGTTAACAGCCAGTACTCATTTAGGTACTGAAAATGTCAATTTTCAAATGGAACAATATGTTTATAAAAGGCGTGTTGATGGTAAATAACATTTATTCTTTCATATTTTATATAAGCAACAGCTTGAATGTTTAATATAACTTTTGTTTACTGTAAATGAAGGCGTAAAGTTTTTTGTTTAACTAATGATTCTGTTTGTGAACGAATACATGTGCGAATGAACAATACATTTTTAAGGTGCTGGCGTAAATATAATCAATTTGCGCAGAACATGGGAGAAACTTCTGCTTGCGGCACGTGCCATTGTGGCCATTGAACACCCCAGTGAGGTTTTCGTTATTAGTTGTCGTCCCTATGGTCAGCGTGCGGTTTTGAAATTTGCTGCCCATACTGGAGCCACTCCCATCGCCGGACGATTTACTCCTGGTGCCTTTACAAATCAGATTCAGGTACACATTGGAATTTCAGGTTATTAAAATATTTTAATTATGCCAATTTATTTAATTTTACTTTTTGTACTGCTATGTATAATGTATGATATAAACTATGTATAATATAAACTTGAAATCATTTAAAGTTCATTTTATCATATATATTTGAAAAATAAACTTACATATTTATACATAATAAAGTTAAAAAAAATTAAAAATGGGTATTTCTTTCTCATATAATCATTGTTTATATTCAAATTGAAATATAATAATGTACACTATACTATTTTTTACTCTAAAATTTATTATTATTTTTTGAAAATCATTAAAGTTATTAAGTGTATGCAGTCATGATAAAACAAGAATCTCACATTGGCAAGTAGTTGGAAATATTACAATAAAGAACTTATTAGTATTTCTAATATGATGATAGAATTATGACCAGAATTATAAAATGATGGTTCATATGGCTTAATCTTTGCTGAAAACCGAATCTTCTATTCACAATACCCTTGAATCCACACTTCAATAGTTGCACTAATGAGCGATGTCATTGAATGTTTTCAGGCTGCGTTTCGTGAGCCGAGGCTGCTCATAGTTACAGACCCGGCAACCGACCATCAACCCATTACCGAAGCGAGCTATGTCAACATCCCGGTGATTGCCTTCTGCAACACCGATTCACCACTACGTTTCGTTGATATTGCGATACCCTGCAACAATAAGGGACCCCACAGTGTCGGGCTCATGTGGTGGCTTCTTGCCCGTGAAGTACTTCGTCTCAGGGGTTCCATCCCGCGGGAGATTAAATGGGATGTTGTGGTCGATCTCTTCTTTTACAGAGATCCTGATGAGGTGAATTTTGCGCTTCATTGTTACTTTCGCTTATTCCACTTACAGTTGTCCAGTTATGTTAATAATACTTTTTGCAAATTATGTTTGGATTAAAATACTATTGTCAATTGTTCAAAACTTGATGCTTCATTTACTCGAGCAAGTAGTAATAATATTAGTGAAAAAACATATGTGATGATTTTTGTTTGGATCTCAAATTTTTTGAAAATTTTTAGGATATATTTAATCATTTTTATGAAATACATGATACTTTTGGATATTTAACTCCACCAAAGTACAATTACCAGTAGATTTATATTCTCGTTTAATATATATCTAAATCTCAATTTTATCTAATAATCATAAAATGTTACATTAATCGTTTCTATCTGATAAACTGTATACGTTAATCATTACATCTAAGAATTCTCTACTAGTATAATTACTGGCTTCAATAATAATGACAGGCAATTGAATTTTTAAAATTTGCCAATAATACATAGTTCTCAACATTATAATTAATGAACATTAACTAAAAAAAATTGCTAGTAATGGACCTATTTGATCCATTGTAGAAATTAATGAAACGAATGAAAAAAATAAAAATGAGCGTTAAAGCTGTAAGTTGATTAATTCGTAGGCCGAGAAGGAAGAACAAGCGGCTAAGGAATTGGCGCCGGCAGTGAAAGAGTACGTGCCAGTTCCCGATGCCACGGCTATCGTCGCCGAGAACTGGACTACGGAGGTCATCGACCCCAATGCGCCGGCTACCAAGATCTGGGCCGATGATGTACCTGCTCCCGAGGCCGAGCAGGCTGTCGTCCCTGGCACTACCCCGGCGGTTCCACCTGTAGCCGCTGCACCCGTTGCTGCTGCGGCCACGACTGCCTTCGCTGCCAGCGATTGGGGCAAGGTGAGTGTTAGAATATTTTTAACAATTGGTCTTTAAGATGCACCATTGCTTTGATTTGTATAATTAATATGGTGTTTGTCTTCGACGCTTGGATAAAAGATCAATGAACAATTGTAGAGCTTTTATTGTGAAACAAGCGATTTGTTGGAGACGTTGCTTACCTTGTCTTTTGATTTCAATAAATAATTGAAGCAAATGCTTCATTTACAAATATTACAAAACGTGTATACCATTGCCACTTGATGTTATTTTTCTTTCCATAATAGAATATACTTTTATATGTTTAGCCTCAAGACGAATGGACTGCTACACAGCCCGACGATATAGTTGCTAGTACAAACTGGGGAGGTTCTACTAACAAGTGGCTGTAATTCCATTGTTCATTGCCATGGAACGATAATGCATTTTATACATGAAAATTGTAATAAAATCAGCTCAGAAAACACGTTATATCTTTCTTATTTATACTGCCTTTATTTCCCAAACTATTTAATTATAAAACGAATGATGTATTTTTGTTTACTTAATAATTTATTGAACAATTGTATGGCTTTCTTTTTCATTAGATCTGTCATATATTTTGCCGTGTACTTTGAAACGATAAATGCACGTGTAGTTTGTATTTCCCCAATTGGACAATATTTCTAGCATTACTCTTTTAAATGGAGTATTTTGTGTTTCAGGATTCTAAAATAAATGTCATCAATGCTGCTGTTTAAAAAAATATATATATACATTTTAGGAAGTTATACATACTTTTATTTCAAAAGTCTGTGATGACAATCCTGTATCTTTGTAAACAAACGTTTCGATTATCACAAAATCGGTGTGAATTTTGCCCTATCGATATTGAAAACCTTATTTAATTCATTAATAAAAAAAAACTGACTGATATAATTAAAATATCCTACCAACACGTTAAAATTCTTTGGAGCGGAAGTGATATTTCCTGTGAGTGATGCGGAGGGTAAAATATGTTCTAAAGTTACGCGCTCAATAATAACTGTGCGGGCTAATTCTATTTCGATTTTTCCGTGCGATCCGCGAAAAGCCCAACATTCACCGGCTTGAGACCATGGCTGAAATCATATTTTAAATAAAACTGTTTAATTATCGACAGTTTTTTTGTTGTATTTATGATTTTTGTATTGCACACACTTACTTGAATAACTTTACGAGGCGTGTAATAATTAGGTTTCCATATTGGAATGCCAAATAATGTCATTTGGACTGATTTAGGAGAATTGTAAGATCGAGTATCTGGAGTGGCAATTACCATTCCACCTACTGCTTCTGATGCAAAATCTGCCAAATTTGTATCTACAAAACACTCACAATTTAAACATTTTTAATCGTGTGTGCTGTATTAAAAATATGTATTTTTTGAAATTCTAAACTTGTTTACCTAAATTTTGATGACAATTATATAAGTGATTTAACTGAAGATTCTGAAAATTATTTCAATAAATTCTTTATATTTTATATGTTAAAAATCAAATCATTTGATGCTATTACCATTCTATGCAGTGATTTTTCAAAATAGATAGTTTCTATTTTTGTTCTAATTAATTCTTTTTTTAAAGCTATTAAATTAATTTTTGGATCGTCATCAATTTGACAAAAGTTACTGAGTTTTGGGTTATTAATTTTAACAACAGGAACCTTGCTATTAACTATGTGAAATGTGGTTTGCGTAATATAAGCATATATTAATAATAATCCTATATCAAAATAAAGTATTTATTTTTAATTTAATTTAAATGTTAATTTAAATTTAATTTACATTGCTTTAGTAATTATTGTCTGGTGTTACCAGTAATAAGAAGTGCAGCTGACACAATTTTTAATATTGGAGTCATGAACAAAACTATTAAGTTTAAAAGTCGTCGTGTCTTTATCAAAAGCCACACGTCAAAAATAACTAATCCCTCCAAAATTGTTAATACGTCTATGAAAAGAAATATTGTTAAATGTTGAATTAAATTGCAAAATTGTTTAAGGCAACCTGAAAATTTTGCTTACTATTTTTACAATTGCTCAGTTTCTTTTCCATTCTTACAATATTTAAAAAAATTATTATATATTTTTGTTTATAATAATGTATAAATAATGTAATGTAAAAATAAATAACATATAAATAAATATATGTAAATATATGTATTTATAATAAATAGTATGTTTACAATTATTTTACGAGTTGCTTATAATTTTTAATTTTTAAAATCGCTTAATTAAAAGATTATTTAATTAAAATAAAACAGTTTATAAATACTTGACAAATGAAAATTGAAAAAATTTAATCAATCCATTTCTTTACGAACATTTTTTAAGAATATAATTCTACCTGTAACGTATACAAAATTTAAATTTAAATTATTTGAAAAAATAATGGTAACGAATTCTTTTCGATAATCGATTACGATCTAACCTCAAAATATGAAAGGCGCAATTTAGATGTCAGTGGTTTATTAAGGTACAATGCCATAACTCTACTAGATTCTCGTAAAGTATTTTTTTAAAAATTGGAATTCCTGTAATTAAAAGTATAAAAATTACAAGAAGTTAATCTTGAAAATGTCTTGTAATATTTGTCAGGCAAAATTTTCATTTTTTACCCAAGAAGTAAGCTTTTACTTTATTTTTATAATTCTTAATAAACTAGGTTATTAAAAGTGAAATAAATAATGTTATTTCAAAATATTTTCTTTTGTAGATTATTTACTTAACAATGTTATTTTTATATATTTTTAAAATATTTAGTTATTAATAATGTTATTATATTAAAATAAATAATCTGGTTATTACTTTATTTAATTAATTGTATTATTGTATTATATTAATTATATTGGCTATCATTTTAATTAATTTTTATATTTTTCTTGCTTTTTATAAGAATGGATGTCCTAGTTGTGGATTTTCTTATTGCCATAAGTGCTTGAAATATAAATATAATTTGCCTAATATTGGAGAGAAAAAAATTTGTGGACGTTGTTTTAATAAATTGCAAACACAAGAAAAAAAACTCATCTTAACAGAAGTACCTATACCTAATGAACTAAATAAGCCTCTTCCACCCATTGACATTACGAAAAAGTATATTCTTACAGCATTATGAATATGTATTTAAAATCTTTAAAATCTATGTTTAAGATGAAAAAATGAGATGTAATAATTATTGTATTATTATTATTATTTTTAATATTATTATGAATTGAATAATTTAGTAGATTATTCAACTATACTGAGTGTTAAAATATATTTATTTTTGGAAAAGGTTGGAGTCGTTAGAAAATCCAGCAAGACCACCAATTGTAATGTATAAACAAAGCAGTAAATTAGATAATTTAAAAGTTGGTTTAAATCCTGTTGATCATGAAATTATTAATAGACTTCAAAAACTTAAGGAAGAGGATAAACAAATATCGCTTCAGTCTGAGCATGAAATTAGAAGACGATTAGCTATATTAAAAGATGAAGATCCTAATATTGTCAATCATCCTGTACATGTAACAAATGTTATTTAAAATATGTTACAAAAATGAATTTTATTTTATTAAATAAAATTTTGTTATGTTAAAGCAAGTAGATTTAAGAACCAATCAACAAAAAACTGACGACTTGACCAATGAATATCTCGAAAAAATTAATATTTCAAAATCTGGTGACAAATCAGATAATAATATTCAAAAACGTTTGGATAATTTAAGAGGAATAGATTCATCAAAGGTAACAAAATAATTTTTAATATTTTTAGTTGGACAATTGAATTGATTTTTTATTTATTTTGCAATAGTATGCTAAGCAAAATATATCAGATATTGAAATAGATGATGATGCAACAGCAATGAAAAAAATAATTGAGAAGGCTTTGGCGGAAGCTGATTTGGAAAAAAAATATGGAGAAATAGGGGATGAATTAGAAGATCCAGATTATGATGTATGTAATGAAAATCAAATATTTAATAAAGTTAAGAAAATTAACTTTGATTACATTTAAATACTGTGCTTATGATTAATGCGTGTATAAAATTAATTTATAAATGTTTATTTACTTTATAATAATAAATAATAAATATAGTTAATAAATTGGATATTTATTATTAAGCACATTAATAGTATTAAAAAATTTGTAGCCATCACCCGAGATCAGCGACAATCATTCTGATGACAGTAGTTCATCAGATTCTGAACAATCAACGACTAAACGTGCTGCTTTTTAAACATTGACTCCATGGATTTCCTCATATTCAACCACTGATAATAACTGTCAAGCTTTAACTAGGCAAAAATACATTAGCTCAATAAGGAGATTAATGAAACATTTTAATATTATAAAAATTTTTATACGATTTGCAATTATTTATCTGAAAATTTATAAAATTCATTTAATATCGTAAAATTCCTTTAAAGCGGTTATGCTATTGTCAAAAGTAAAAACAATACGAATATTAATTTCATTTGTTCTTGTTTGATTTCGTACAATAGATTTATGTTGGTTTATTTGCATTTGTTACTGCGTATATTGTGTAAATTAATTATTTGACAGCACTAAAGTAATTGTTAATTTTATTTATTGTATTGCAAGACTGTTTGTCATCTTATAAAACTTTGTATTTATCATCAAAAAATTTCAATAGCTGTTGGATATCCATACAAACCAAATCAAAATAGTTTCATTAATGTAAAGATTATAAAGGAATTGAGAAATTTAAATCAAATTAAAATTTATACATATGTGGTTTTTAAAATTAGTTTTATAAAAACCATACTTGATATATATATATATATATATATATATATATATATATATATATAGGTGTAAGCTGTAATAATTTAATATTTATGTAATTATTTAATGAAAAGGTATTTACTAAGAATTTTGGGAGCTTCAATGCTCTTCAAATGGTATTTGCGACTTTTAAGAGATAGAAATTTCATATTTAATTTACAATATATAAACTACTTTAACTATTTTAAGTTCTTAATTTCTCACTGAAAAATTCGTTTACTATTAAAGAAAGTATTTTTTAAATGACTATAATAAATATTTAAATAAATGAAATGAAATGATGCTCAAACAATTGTATTGCTTGATTTTTGTAAAATGTCATTTAGAACATTTATTTTTACTATGTTAACAAATATTTAATATATTCATATATACATGTATATTTTAGTTATTAGAATAATTTAATAAAAAGTTTTAGTTAATTTCTAAAAAATTGTAAATTTTTATTTGTATATAAATAATTTGTATATAAATTATTAATAAATTTACTTATTAATAATTTTTTGCATTACACATAAACGATATATTATAAATAAATAAATACCAGGCTTTCTAATTTCAAATTAAATATAAAATATATCAATATGATGAAATAAGGACATATAATTGTTATTCTCCAACTTAATGCATATCATAATTATATCTGTAATTGTGTATACGTAATAAAACTATTTGTTATATATTTAAATTCAAATGTTTACAAAAATTATATAAATAGATTTTTTAGTTTCAATTATTTTATAAAATCTTTGTTTTGTAATAATAATGCATATTTGCAAATAAAAACCGAATCATTAAAACCTAGTCACAATTACCTATATTTTATTTTAAAAGTTTTGTAATAATTTAATAAATATCTTCGGAATTTTTCATTCCTCAATAATTTAATCATATTAATTTATTTTATAACCATAACACTTTTATTATAATAAAATATAATTTTTTGTTTCCTTATTATAATTTAAAATTGATAAAATTATCAATAATATTTATTGTGTTTTTGGTTTAATTTAAAACTTTAATATTTTTAAAGGCTCTCAATATTCAAATAATAACATTTAAAAATAAAAAATTTATTTAGTCAGCGAATTAATTCAGTCAAAAGAAATTCTGCACAAGTATTAATGGCCATGATAGAAACGATTGATCGACCAAGTGTAACAGTCGTTGCAATTATATAATGTATTACAACGTTGTACACGAATAATGAATATTGTTGGATTTCTCTTTTTCGGTATCCTGTGTAGAGATCCATTCAAATTACTTGAAACTTTGCTCGTGATGAGAATGAGAGAAAAATATAAAATAATACTGTTATTCTAAATTAAACATTTTTAATAAAGCGATTTTAACAACCGCTTGAGAATAAAAATTTTATTTACTTAAATAATGAATCATTTTCAACAAGCGGCACGTGAGCGAATATGCACATATAACCTTCGATGTTAAAGCTTTATATGTGAAAGCTAAAATTATGATTGAATTTTTTTTTAATATAAAGTTGTTAATTAAGAAGAAAGATTATATTTGTATTACCAATTTTTTAAGTTGCATTATTAGTTATTTATTTTGTTTATCGGAACAAAAAGTTTCTGAAGTTTTTTCGATCTGCCGATGAAAAACCTTTAAGTTTAAATAAAATAATTTTCTGTGACGATGTAAATACAAGCTTCTGAGATTCATGCTAGAATAAATACTTCTGCTGTTATTAGTAAGAGTCTTAAAATATTCCATGGCTAATTCTATTTTATCAATCATAACACAAAATTTTATAAATCGTCGTTATAGAGCATATCAATGAATCAAATTTGAATTTAATTTCTACTATTGCATTTGCTGTAATTTATGAAAAAGCAGTGAGTACTAAATGCTTGAAATATATTATGCTTATTATTTAAATACATAAATAATAGGTTGATGACTTTGAATTTTAACGAAGCTATATGCGTATCTTTTAAAAGACTCTATTTGTAGGCGAACATGTCCTACTTCTCCTTCATAAGCCACTTCTTTAATTAAGGATACGATATTGGTTCTTGAATGATTCAACGGGCGTGTTAAACAAAGAAATTAACGGTATAATTGTCATGGCCTGTCCTACCACCTGCTCTACTGGTTAAATTCATATTGAATAATAAAGCAAAATAATTTCCATATTATCAATAGTAATGATTATCAAATAGTAACCTTCTCTTCGAACACTTGTATTTGTGATAAGTAAAGGATCTGGAGTTCACAGACATTCTTCCTTAATTATTTGAGAAAATCACTAAGAAATCACTCCATTTTATTCTATGTTCTCTATTTCACATATTCTACATTCTATGAAATCTACGACGTGAAGTAAATAAGACATATAAATGTATCTTATATTTATAAATTTAAATATTTTTTAACTAAAGTATTGAGTATTCTATATATTTAACACTGATTAAAACGGCTTCACGCCTTAAATATGCTACTTTCGGTTATCATAAGTCTTCGATTATTCTAAAAAGGACCAGGAGCATCAAATAAAAATTTAACATATTTTTTTAAAATACAATAACTACATTTAAATTATTATTATAATAAATGAATACACTTTACATTGAGTGATTGCTGCATTTATATTTAAGCATATATTTACATTCATTAAGCTGAATTAAAATTATCTCTGTATATACTTTTATTTTCATATTTGTATATCAAAGTTCGTATTTTATTTCGCTTTCTCGACATTGCTTCGCTTCACAATCAAAGTTGCCATGGCGCATCTGTTATGTATAATTTTGTTCATCTCATTTTGCGTTCATGATTTTCAATTTATTTATTCGTCATCTTAAATATTAAAAGCTTTTGTATATTCAACTTCCTTAAAGACTCGATTTCATGCACACGCAGTCCACTATTGCGTGGCAAATATCCACGAATGCTGTAGCGTGCTTTTATTTTCAGATAATGTCGACTTGGCTGAATGCCAAAAAGGCGCTTGAAAAGCTCGCCTGGCTTATGCATACCTCGAAAGCTTATAATCGACATTTTTCGTGCTCAGTTTTCCCAAAATGAAATTTACTCTGATGTTGAATAAACTATTATTGTGCAAGTTTATTATTATTATTTTTTTTTTCACCGCAATTTTATTATTCAAGAGGAAAAATGTTTATTGTGCATTTTATCCTCGATGTGCGTACTCGAACGAATTACGAGTTTTTATTAGAACTTGTAATCTTACAAAACTTGCACGAGTTTTACATTACGTATTATTAAAATATTATTTTTCTGAATAATCGCAAAGGCGTGATAAGGTCGACGAGATATTATTAAATGTTGTCAATGATTATTAACATAGTCTAATTACACGTTTTAAAAATGTTCCGAGTTATACATTTTACCAGCAAAGTATCATTGTAAAATGTGTTAGAAATATCTGAAAATTTTTCTCGTCGAGTTCTACTTATTTCCATTATTTATTTAAATAGAATAAAAGTACGTAATATTTCGAAAAATATTTCTTTTCTAAGGTATTTCACAAAAAGTACTTTACTTTTAATGAAGTCAAAAACCTTAACAGCTTATAGATACTTATGCTATCTGAAATGCTTATAAACGTTAGGCAAATAATGTATTATATCTGAGTTTTTATTTTGAATGATTTCAAAATAGCTCTGCGTTATATTATCATTTTCTTTTCTAGCAAATCACTGAATTTATATTCACCTTCATAGTGATATACAGTACAAATATATTTATTCTTTATTTAAATTTTTTATTAGAGATTTGAAATTAATCTTAATTTTCTTATACTATTCGGGCTGAACTCGTATTTTCGTTCCATTTTATGAAAGGCAATTGTTATGAAATAAAATTATTAAATAAGATATCAGCGTATTTTTATAAAGATTTTACGAAAAAATGACTAAATTAATTTAATTAAAATAAAATTTTTAGAAAAACTCAAGGAAACCATATTTTTTAATTTAAGGCTCATGCTCGATATAATGTATAAAAAGTTTATAAAAAGCATTTAAAAATCAATATTTACAATAATATCAAAGATTTATTCTCATTAATCATGTTTTAAGTTTTTATTTATAAATTGTGTAATTGATATTATATGTATATATGTATATATGTAAAAAATGTAAATATTCATAAATTGATTTTATTCTAGGTTATTTAGCATTGTATTGAGGGTAATATCATTTATTTTAAAAAATAATGTTTAATGCACTCTTTTTAATTTCTCATATTTTCGCATTCTAAAACGAAGAAAAGAATTTCAACGCGTTTGTCATTCATTATACAATGAAACTTTGGAACCGCCTTTTTCTTTTATTTCAATAAAAATACTGCAGCACGAGGAATAGTAAGTAAAAAAATGTCTGACTGTTTTCCAGTATATGTTAAGTATAGAAGACAAATAAATATTTAAATTTAGCTTATTCACGTAGAAATAGGTTCCCTGAATTCAGTGACTTAATTTTTATTGTATATTGCAAAATCTTTGCAATCTCAAAAGGCTAATTCTTGTACCTCAGCTATTTGTGATCATATTTAAATAATCTTTTTCACATTAAAACTACTCATTGACTATAAACGAAAATTCGTTTCTCTTGAAATATAGTATTTACTTTTTTTGTCATTTTTCAATTGTCATTCTATAAAATGGTAAGCAATTTTTTTTGCATGTAAACAATTTTTATTGCATTCTTTCCGTTTCGGAAATGGATCAATTATGTAAAGGATTTTGGAATATAAATAAAATCTGATAAATGTTCAGAATATGAGTATTTTTATTCGATTTTATTTATTTTTTTTTTTCATAAAATAATTCTTAAAATCTAAACATTTCTCGAACACATAACCTAGAGTCACATAATGACAATATTATTTAATAATGTGCTTTATATTTAATGCCAATTGCAACACTAGAAGCAATCGCTTCTCTTTTTAGAACATACAATAAATTAAAAACTTGAATGCAATAATCATTGATAATTCAAAATAAAATAAATTTTCTTTTTCTTGCTTACGTCGTTACAAACATCTAACATGGAGGCCACGAATCAGGCCTCGATAGGAAGCTTCGTTTATTATTTTAAGTAGTTTTGTTTTTCTTTCAATACATGCCCATCTGAGCTAAGCAATGGATTATTATTATCCTTGTAAATTCCATTATCGCTAAGAACCGCATAATTGTCGTTAGACAGGGAAATCTTGAAGCACTTACGCATGTAGCAAACATCCTGTATGCTGATGTGACATTTATCCGCTCTGGAAGCGTCAATCTAAATTTCGATTACTGAGTAAGCGTGTGCAATTTATAAATCGGAAAGACTCGGAAGAAAGCAAATAATTTCGGCATTACTATTGATTATGCTGAATCACGGGGCACAGTTGGTTGATTGTGAACATTTCGGCTTTTTAAAGGAGAGAAGATAATGAGTGACTTATTATTATATCAGTTCAACTTGAAAGATTAAGACAATTGGACATGACTGTAAAACGACGAATTATCTACCATATTGTTTGTCTTGCGAGATCATCAATTATAATCGTTACATCTGGCAATATGATCAATATCATCCTATGGAAAGATAATAATCCCACCTCAAATACAAGAATATAATGGTATTTCTTTAACGATAACATAGTAGATAGATATTGCGCTTCTCGCTCTCTCTTCTCCTTTTTTCCATAAATAAAAGTTTCGATTTTACTTAGTAACAAAGAAAATCGAAAGAGATAAAGTACACAACACAAAATGAATATTCAAAGTTCCTTGGCAATGAATACCGCTATTTAAGGGAATCCAAAAATTTACATTCTGTAACGCTAGATAAATACAATTAATGTTTTTCCCCTTTGAAGCCTCTGTGCCTCGATCATATATATCCATATATTTATGAAAAAAAAAAAAAAAAAAAAAAAATAAAAAAAAAAAAAAAAAAAAAAAAAAAAAAAAAAAAAAAAAAAAAAAAAAAAAAAAAAAAAAAAAAATGAAAAAAAAAATAAATAAAAAATGAAAAGAAACAAAAAAGAACAACCAATCTTGAGCGAAACTGCGAAGTTTAGCTTATTAACAAAGCTCTTCTTCAACTCGGACTCAAAAGAAGCATCCGCCCATTACAATAGCCGTACTAAAAAAAATTCTCACACCGAATGCGAAGAAAATAGCTAATACTCATGACTCTCACAGTCGTTTACATTTGAGAAGCCATCCGTCAGCTATATCTATATTTAAATAATTCGTATTATCGACCAAACACCGTCGTTTCAGCAACCACGTCATCATCAAACAAATTTGCTTCAAGCGGGTTTGTTACACTTTTAAAATCCTTCCTCATTCTGACGCCAGTCATTTATCGGAATAACGGCAATCGTTCACAAGGTTGACGAACGTTAACACTCAATCGCCCAACCACGGATTCCTTCAGTCCTTTACAGATCCACTAATCCTCCTCCGTTAAATTCCTCGCTCCTGAACTCTCATCTTAATTCATCTGGCCAGGGGCTGGCAGAGGTATGGCCGTGTCAGAAACAGGCTCCGACTGCTTTATTTTCTTGACTCTTTTGGACTTGTTGGGCTTGGCCGGCACCGGCGGTGGTTCTTTCTTCGTTTTCTCAGTTGAGATGGGCGCGTATAGGCTGGCGTCGGAGGTTGGCTCGACTGCTACCTCACCAATATTCGTCTCTAGTTTCGGTTTCGGCTTGCTGTCTACAAGCTCCGGGTTCTCCTTTTGCCCTTCCTGTCCAAGGGACAGCTCCTTCTCGGGCGAGGATTGCCGAACTTCCATTTCGTTATCGTTGATCTGGGACAGTTGAGTATCGGCGCTGTTGTCCATCGGTTCGATGCTCCGCTGGTTCTCTTCTGGCTTTTCGGATACTTTGTCTGGAGCGCTGGTCGTCGTATCCGGTGGCACAGACTCCGGCTGAGTGTCCGCGACGTTCTGTCCGGATTTTTGGCTCTGGACGATAGTTTGACTCTCTTGCGAGTTCTCGGAGATGCTGCTCTCCTGCGTCTGCGTATCTGGAACAGTTTTAGTCGGAGAGGGTGGACTTGGAGGGGGCAATGGGATAGCCTTTTGTTCCTCTGGTGCAGGTGCCTAGGGAATAATACACATTTATAAGTTCTCGCTCGATAATAGGGCGAATATATTTACGGCTGACAGATATAAACTATGAGAGCTTTTTAAACGATAAAATGCTGTATGAAACATTAATTACATTTTTGATAGATATGACTCTACGATAAGTATCTAACGTAAACTAATGCGGTGCGCAACATTATAACGTAATATGAGAAATTTTACTATAACGATACGTGCAACATCATATTATAATTAAAATTTACAAACGTACTTTGTAATAGCAGTCACTAATAACCATTAGGCGGATGTGGCTTTAAATAAATAAATGAAAAAAATTACAAGCGTTTTAATATTATTATTGTCATTATTATTATCATCATAGTCATTATTAATAATCAATTTCGATCAATTATTTGAGAAAAATGTCCAATATTTTCTCTTTAATTATACTACTAAATTACTGGCAAAAGGAATTTTGTATTATTTAATCGCACAAAGCAAGCGATATTGATGAAATGACCATTTCTTAAAAAATCCAAATTATTTTTATAACGTAACGAATCGGCAAACTAAAATTCAGCTCCACCTTCAGGTGGCTTTACAATTCTTCTCAAATAATCGAGCGTCACTGGCATTTAATTATACTTAGACTACTAAGTCAAAGTGAAGCTCACCTCGGACGTCTCCATGGTTTCCATGGGCTTATTATCGGTCTCCATAGACTCGGTCACCGATTGCTTCTGCTCCTCCTGTAGTTGCTGCTGCTGTTGCTTTTGCTGCTGGTGCTGTCCGGGCAGTGGCGCCTTTGACTCGAGTAGACCGATCGAGTCCTGGATACTCTTGATGGCCTGCTTACGAGCTTGCCTTACGTTCTCCTTGCCCTCGGTCTCGATGTCGTCCAGCTTTATTAACTCACGTGTCAGCATCTCGTCCAGGTACATGTACTGCTTATCCTGCCGCGAGCTGCCCCCATACTGCCGTACCTGATCCGTGAGCGAGTCAACTTCCTTCTGTACCATGGCGACCTTCTCTATAGATACGTAATGGTAATTGGCATCGGTTAATTGTGTCGGAATTAAAGGGTCATTGGGATTAAAACATGAGAACCCGCTTATCAATAAAATGGAAAGCAATGCTTTGTCACTGTAATTGCAAAATCAAATCACGCATCCAAAAGTGCTTGCATTAAAAGCTAGCACTAGCTAAGCCAAGGGGTGTTTTCGAACAAATGTAGAACAGTTTTATTTCTCACCAAAGGGATCTTGCGGTTGAGTTTGTTTAAGCTTTGGCGATGCTTCTTGGTACACTTCGCTTTGCTGCTGTGGTTGATGATACCGTTGCTGCGGATGCTGTTGTTGATGGTGATGCTGCTGCTGTCTTTGTTGAGGCTGCGCTTGCGGCTGGGGTTTTGGTCGTTGATTTGTTGGTTGTGGGGGTTCCGGCTGGTGACTTTGTTGAGTTCTTGAGCCCCATCGGTTGGGCACTTTGAAGAAAGGATCCTGAAAGCATTATATGAAAGTTAATCCGGTATTAATTCATCTTGGCCCAATTACTAGTATAATTATTATTTTTTATTATTAGTTTATCTCCTAATTCAACTCAGGACACGTTTGGTCGTTTACTAGACTGTCGAAATCCTACATGTTCCAACTGACAGGACTCGACATAGCAACAAAAGCAATAACATTTAAATTATTTATTACTTAATTAAAAAAATTAAGTTTTGTAGAATATTCATTTACAATAGAGATTATTAAAAAACGAAATTTCGTTCGAACATTCGAAAACGCAACAAACTAATGCTAAAGCTATGGTGCGTAATTTATGAAAAATTATTCGCTTATGCACGCGCATAATCATTCGCGACAAAACGTTCCGATATAAAAGACTATTTAACGAGCCAAAGTGTCGCGCATAATGCTTTGGCGGTTTCATTGTTCTCTCTATAAAGTTACTACACTTGGCTTTTATTACACGTGTATCCACCACTTCTACTCCTCAGCGTTGCCCATATTTATAAAATCCCGTTTTCAATAGTATTATTTTTTTGCTATTTTATTTGCTTCGATAAATGATCAGCAGAATAAACATTTACGCAGAATTGTCGGAACATTTGTGGCACACGTGCCTTGGATTTTGACAACAATCGATAAACATACTTGATTACTGATGATGTACCAAAATATTCGACGCGACGCTCAATGTATACACATTGTCTCTTCCGGTACATCTTGTAGGGACCTTTACAAGAGAGAGAGAGAGAGAGAGAGAGAGAGAGAGAAAGAGAGAACGTGACAGTTAGCGTGGGAGACCTTAACGTTTTTTAACGTTTCCGTATTTTAAGACGATACCAAAGTATTTGTAACAAGTAGCGCGCGAATCACTCTCTCACCGACAGCTCGCGACTATTCTCCAATTATCGTATCTAAGACTTATTACTTGGAAGTGCGATGTCCACTCGGACGACGGATGCTGTTTCTCGTAGTGCTGCTGGTAGTGCGAAGGCCTGTGGAACTGAGACGGCGACTGCTGCCTCCTGGGGTAGTCTGGCTCATCGGTACCCGTCTTGGCCAGGACTGGCTCATCCCTGCCCTCGACGAAAATCGGTATGTGCCTGACATTGCCCTGCTGCTGAGATTGGGGCTGAGGCTTCTGTGTCGGGGCCGGCGACTTATCGCGCTGATGTTGCTGATTCTGATTTAGGGGCTGCTGCTGTTGGCCCTGCACGGATTTCGAAGTTGAATGATATTAATAAGCGCGGCATTCTGAAGGATTATCCTTGAATTCGCGGTAGGACATTGAATGTGTGAGCGATGGTAGTAGTTGATTACAAGCTGCTGGCTCTTATTTTTTATTCTATATTACTTTTCTCGCAGTTCCGGTGGGAAATAGTAATTGGGTAAATAAATTGAGATGCCATTTGCAATTGTAACATGCAATTTTAATACTAGATTTTAATAATAGATTACTAGACGTTTTCCTTTTTTCCTTTAATTAAGAATTATTCATTAAAGTATGCGCGAAAAAAAAAGAGCGGGGAGCTTTGGCAGCCAAGGCTTTGTTAGCGCGTCGTAAAACGCCTTGTTATCGTTATTTACAAACACTTTCGCACACCTCGTATATAAGACCCTCCCAGCGCTCTAACAAAAGTCACTATAGCCATACCTGTGGCGTAATGTCGACCCGCGACACAAATCTGTGCCCGGGATGCTGGTTGCCGAGATTCTCGGCCGGGTTATTGCGATTCTCAGGCGGAGCCGACATCGATCGCACGTTGCGCTGCTGCTGCGGATTTTCCATACTATGCTGATGCTGGCCTATGTCCAGGGTATTGCGCAGCCCGTACTGGGGGATCTGCTGGGATTTGCGCTCAGGTTCGGCTTCGCCGCTGCCCTGCGAACTTGCCTGCGAACGAGTGTCCTGCAACATCGTCACATGCTTATCGATAGAATCTGGATGTGATGTCTTGTTCTGGCTGTATTTGTATTACGACGTGCGATTCACTAATCGGAGGTCAATCGCAACTAAGCGTCAGCCACGGCTTTCTAGCTTCCTTACGAATTCACGTGAATCCTAGCCGAGAATGAATGAACCTTCCAAGCGCGGCGAAAGTTAGTCCTGAATCCTCGGCAAAGAAAAATGGCAAGAAAGTAACTAGCGAATCTAATAAAGCTGACTCGATTAAGCTATGTAAGAGAGATTTCCCAGGATAATAAGACGAGTTACTTTCGACGATAATTAAGTGTAAGAGGAATCGTATATCCAGAACCGAGGGGGCAACTGAGTTTCCGGTAGACGAGAGTCCATTTTCCATTCAATCGATAGAACAATATTCGCCACTTCGAACGCGTTCGACATAAATATCTAGAATAACGAACAATACGAGCATCGTCCTATCAGAAATGCCAGGCAGTTGACTCGCAATAGAAATGGGGCAGGCAGCATCGAGACTCCAAGGTCACCGTCGAGTTGCGCCTTCCCGACCGGAACACTCACCTCGTCCGGGTGATTGTGAGCCGCGCCTCCGGAGCTGCGTCGGTTGCGATTGGCTCGATTCAGGAGACCGCCGCCTCCGCCTCCGTCGCCACCGCCGCCACCGGGGAAGGGCACGTCTGCCCAGGGCGGGCCCAGCAACTGGTCGGCGAACTCTGGATGACGAGCGGCTAAGTCGTCGAGGTGCGAGCGAATGTCTGCCCTACGACCGAAGCCCTCGTCGTCGAACGGGAAGCTCTGCAAGGCAATGACGAGCGATTAAAGTGGCTAATACATTTAGGGATACACAAGAGAGTCTTTTTTCAAATGGGCATTTTTGACGGTATAGCAGTGGACTCTTCAGGGTGTATATTTATTTGGGCCCACGAAACTTCAGTTTACTGACCAAACAATTAATATGTATTCTAAACAGAAAGGCAGTGATTTAAATTTAAACAGTGCAGATTGTCAGGTCATAAGGCTGCTCTTTTATAATTGACATACTTATGTTGCATCGCTTTGTCATCGAAAATCTTTTGCGAAAGACATAGTAGCAATAAAAATAGTCTTAAAATCACTGTCGTGAAGGCAGAAATAATACAGTTTAATGTTAAACATGATTTTGGCGAATGGTAAATTATTGTTTAGATAATTGGATCGTGGGATACGTTATGAGGAATATAGATTCTTGTTGCCAACTTAAAATGTTTGAATGTGCATATACATTTAAATCGATGTTGAATGTTATAGATAAGATAACGCAAACAATAATGGAAATAATAGAATTTTATTTGATTGATCTATGATTAGTGT
>JAPYYT010001588.1:0-25400 GCA_030522565.1 Ceratosolen corneri | reverse complement strand
ATCGGGAATAAAAGAGAAGCTTCCATCCCTCGCTGATGAAGAGTCGCTACATCAACGCTGCACTTCCCTGCTAGCACCTTCGCATCCGACCGCTGTCCATTACAAGGAGACAGGCAAACGCGCATTAATTGTTTCCAAGTTCGACCGGCAGCAACACCCGACGCGGACAACGAAGGTGGGACCTGAGCAACAATAAACTGGCCAGTATCGACTCAATTACATCACATCATTGAAGTAAGGACTGTCATACTACAGGCGTGCTTCGACACGTAGAGCTGGGCGCCTACGTAAATGGGTGATAGCTAGAATCCTTCAAAACAAGTCTTATGCATAATTAATCGTACTTCCAAACCTCACGGTATTCAATTCATGACTGAATAGTGCGATCGCGCGGGAGCAATTCAATTAAATAAACTGAACCTGAGAATATAGAAAATTTATTATAACTACGAATAATCCATGCTTTTAATATTTATAGAATTAATATAAAGACAAATAACATATTATTTCAATTCATTCGACAAAGACCTCAGTTGCATTCATTTTCGTATACTTTTAATAAAGTACAGTTTTACAGCATTACCTACGCCGTCTACGTTTTAGTTTCTTTCTACCCTACTATCTCACCTCTTCCACGGCCGGCCTCTCCGCTCCTCCACGTCGGGGAGAGTACACACTCGGGCTCTGATCCGAACATTTAAATATAGCATTTTCGTAGTGCTTACAATGGTGTTATAATTCTAGTTGTATAATTATAGAGATCTCGTAATTTCATAGGTAATTGTAATTTCTAAAATTCATTACATATTTCAAGATTGTGCACTTGCTATTTGAAGATTCTGGATTTTCTCTTGAAGTAGTAGTAAACGAATGTTATAAGAACGTATATTCTACAAATGAGTATTCTATACAAATGAGAATTTGTACTTCATAATAATTGACTTATACAATTACCAAGAGTGAAAATATTTACTATGTATTTCTGTATATTTGTAAACTTTTAATTCTAATTTGATCCTAGCCACTAAATAGTTATTCAACTGTTTACTTTTTTTTTATATATTGCTTGAAAAATTAATATCATGTTTTCTTAATTACACAATCGTACGTTAGAGTATGTAAAATATAGCATATTCCCTTTACTCTTTAATAAATTATAACTTTAATCAGAAATTAAAATGAAATTTCCATACAATATGCTACATGATAGCATAATTTGATTTCTTGTGTCAACAATCTCTCTTAAATTTTTATTATTTTTTAAATTTCTTTTATATCTAATTTATTATTTATTTTTAAAAAAGTTACAAGTTATTTATGTTATTCTACAGTATTAATTATTAAAAATAAAGTTGTAAAATATTTATATCGTGCTAGATTATCATTTATTTCTAATAAAATTCAAAGTTCTTTTGTTTTTATTAGATCTATAAATTATATAGACTATAATAATACAAACCTGACTTACTTTATACCGAAAAGCTCGTTGATATCGTTTTTTCATTCGATGAGGGCAGCAAGAACATAATATTCTTATAAAAGCTCTATAATGAAAAATATTATATTTATTTTTGGTTTATAGAATAATTCTGAAAATATCATCATTTCAGTTAATTAAAATAATAATTATTTTTATTATTATATAAATCTAAGTATTTATTATCTCATAAAATATATATTATATAAAGTTATCAAAATAATACCTAAATTATAAATAAATTATAATTACAGATTCATATAATCGAAAAATTATATATATTATCCATTAATTCATTCATCATTCATTAATTGATGATAAAATAAAATTCAAGGATACATACATACACTACAACCCATAAATTATATTATTTAAAATGATGTAAAAAGAATATTAAAACGGTTTTTTAAATGAAGTTTTATTGAAAAAACTATTGATTCGGAACTTACAAATAGATAGAAATCTAATTAAATTTAGTATAGTCTCCTAAATTTACTAGTATTATTTCACTCATTTCGACTATTGCCATTCTTTATCTCTATTTCGCCATGTTAATCCTCTTAACTTATGCTTAATAGTGTTTAATATTTCGTCAAAATATTTATCAATAAAGAAAACGAATCAAACTATTTTCCTACTCGCATTTTGAGCTATTTTATTATGAAGTATTGTTAGCAGTCTTTAGACACCATGTGATTTTTCTTTATCATATTAATTTTCATATAAAATTTATAAATACCTTAATTAATAGTAATAACATTTTCTTTTTACTTTTACTTAAAAGTTCTATATATAGTTATAAAATTATTATTTATTTTATAATATTGTAATATTTATATTGCATTAGAAATACTGGATTGTATTGAAATACTCATATTCACCTCATAAATGTAATTCGTATATCCATAAATATACCCCGCTACTTATAATCAATAGCATACTTATTTTGCTTTAAGCTTTTATGTAGGTTTTCTAATATGTTAAAAGTATTTCATGAAATATCATATCTCATTATTTAGTCATTTGGTGAAAAGAACATATTTTAGTTATTCTGTAATCACGAGTATGAAGAGAGACATTTCATATAATGGTGGTATACTACAGTCCTAATTGTAGATGAATTTAATTAATATTACATATTTGTTGTGAATTAAATTAACTAGTATCAATAATTAAAATTTAATATTAATTGTCAAAACAGTTTCTTTAAAAAATAATCTGAAAAGTATATTTAATAATCATTTTTGAGTTCTTTGAGTTTCTCTTTATACCTAGATAATTCCAGACCTGAGCATAATTCATTATTCAGAAAAAACATACAAATGAATCAGGTTAATAAAATAATAATAGCGAATGAATTTGAATAGAACTAGAAAATAGAAATAGAAGGAACAAAAAAAAATTAAAATGTGTATAATTAAAAATATGTCAAAGTATACTTACATAATTGAGAAAGCAAATGAAATAATCAAGTAATATATAAATAAATAACTTATTATTATTACATTTTACAGAGAAATTATAGAAGACTGCCAAGACTATTTAGTTTTGGATTTTCATGCTGGAAATAGGAATAAATATAGTTTAAGATGAAACAAATTAGAATAGCATAACGAAATACCAATAAAATTTATTGCCCTGTGTAGATTTTCATAATAGGAAAGGGCATTTGTATTGGGCTTATGAAGATTAATTTAATTATATCAAATTTAAATAAAATGAATTTTATTTAATGGGATACTTCCAAAAATTAGTATTTTTATAATAAAGATTAATAAAATTAACCATAAAGTTGTATAGAATTATGTTTCAGTTATAGAATCCATAAAGTTCTCTTACAAATTTTTAGAATAAGAGAAAGTATAGCTAATAATAAATTCATAAAAAATTAATGAAAGGCAAAGTAATATGTATTGTAGATACAGCCATTTTGTATAATTTATTGATTTAGTATGAGTATAGTTAATAAAATCAACAATAGTATCATTTACGTATAATAGTTCATATATAATTTTAATAAACTCAACAAAGTTAATAATATCAACAATAGTATCATTTACGTATAATAGTTCATATACAATTTTAATAAACTAAAACATCATGTTAGTTTATATCTTCCTCTCTCACTCTCTGGTAATATCTGGTCATATAAATATCATAAATAAAATCGAAAGTTTTGCGTACGTTTAAATATTTCGAATATATTATATTTGAATTATTTTAAAATTATTATTTTAAATTTATTTTTTATATAATTTAAAAAATTAATATGTAGTTTGCAACACACAATAACGGCTAATTGTTGAACATTAATATTAGAAGAATGTGAATGGCTTGTATTATTGCTCAATTTATCCGTAATAACAAATCAGCTTACGTATTTTATTATATTCAATTTTCCGTAAATTGTAAAATTAAGTATAGTATACTGTTAAACTATTTTCCCTATATTTATGAGAATAGTAATAATTATACTTTTAAAATATACAAAAATAAGAAATATAAAGAATAATAAAAACTAAAAATAATTGGTACATGATAATTGGTTCAGTAAAATAATAATTTTAAATTTAATTAAATGAATTTCAATGTTATATTCAAAACCGTTTAGAAATTATAAATAGGTTATTTAAAAAGTATTTTGATATGATTATTTTGTAAATACCTACAAGATAAAATTAAACTTTTAAAATTCTAGAAAATTTATTTCCATGGATTTATCTATTTATTTATAGAGATGAATTATGTATGTATGTATGTCATAAGGAAAATAAATAAACAATAAATAGCTTTTAAAGTTTATAGAGCAGATAAATTTAAGGAGTTGATTAATATGATTAAGGAAGATGCAAATAAAAAACTATTCATTGCAAATGATAAAAAAAATATTTTTTCCATAGTTCCGTTAATATTTGAAACAAAATATAAATACAATTTTAGATATGTTTTTCTTACACTTTATCAATAAAAAAAATAAGAGAATCATTTTATAATAAAATTTTTAATAAAGAATTTTCTAGTTTTTATATAGTATGATAATATTTCTACTCTTGCAATTATGTATCAATTTATTTTTTACAATTAGAAGTATTTAAATAATTAATATCGATCTTCAATTTTTTTTATTTTAAATCAAAAATTATATTAATTACTTGTTAACAGGATCTTATATATATATATATATATATATTTTTTTTTAAATAAATATTAATGAAGATAATTAAACAATCACTATTTTTAAATATCTAAGATAAAATTAATGTGTAACCATATTTGTAAAATTCTAAATTATTTAATTAGTTTCTAAAGTAAAAATGTATTTTGTTTTTAAATATTCACAAAATATTTTGTCTTATAAAAATAAGTATATTTACCTTCTAAAATCCCTACTCCAACAAGCGTAAATTACAGGGTTCATTGCACTGTTAATCCAACCAAGCCAAGACACTGCAGTAGAAATTATTTCTTCCTTCCATATACAGTTTGCACAAAATCCTGACCATAAATTTACTACGAAAAATGGAAGCCAACAAATAATAAAAACTCCCATTACAATACCAAGTGTTTTGGCTGCTTTTTTTTCTTTAGAAAATTTAGTAAATTTTCTTGAAAGTGAAAAATTTTTATTTGGTGCAAATAAGCTTGGCTTACTATTAATATTAGTTGAATAAGTTTTCAAGGTTTCATCTTTAAGTGGGTTGTGTAGATCGCCTAGATTTTTAGACCCACTAGAAAGACTATAAAATAAGTGACTTTTTTTCATCGTATTTCTATCTGAAAAATGACCGCCTCGATGCATTCGAAGCGTTAATTCAAGTTCACCTGAAGCAATCATTACATGCTTCGCTCCAATACGCAAACTTTTCGTCTGTTTCACTGCTTCGCAATAAATTTTATAATATGTGAAAACCATTACAAAAAGTGGCACATAAAAACTAATTGTTGATGAGAAAATAATATATTCTAAGTTAACAGTAAATGGACATTTATCTTGGGGTATACTATTAGTACGAACTGCACGCCACCATACAATAGCTGGGAAAGAAATTAAACTTGATGCTAACCATACACAAGTAATCAAAACGCTAGCTAATTTGCATGTCATACGAGAGGGATAACTAAAAGGATCTTTAATTGCCCAATAACGATCTACACTAATAACACATAAATTTAGAATAGAAGCTGTAGAGAAGAGAACATCAAGAGAGCGCCAGGCATCACACCAATTTATATTAAAAAGCCACCGTTTTTCAAAAATTTCATAAATTACACTGAAGGGCATTACAACAAAGCCTACAAGGCAATCAGCAAATGCTAATGATGTTATAAAAAAATTAGTTGCTGTCTGTAAATAACGTTCACGTACGACAGCTATAATAACAAGGATGTTACCGGAAACTGTACAAAATGAAAAAATGAATAACAGAATTCCTAATCCTACTCGATCTATTGTAATCTCCCATATACTATTATATGAACGATTTTGAAATAATAATTTATCTGGTTCATTAATATTAGTTTCTTGTATCTTTGAAGTTAATAAATCATGTTTA
Source organism: Ceratosolen corneri (assembly GCA_030522565.1). Taxonomy (NCBI): domain Eukaryota; kingdom Metazoa; phylum Arthropoda; class Insecta; order Hymenoptera; family Agaonidae; genus Ceratosolen; species Ceratosolen corneri. The sequence continues at coordinate 19,370 of JAPYYT010001588.1, read as the reverse complement.
GTTTCATATACAGTTTTATCCATTTTTAAGGCAATTATATTGTTCTAGTTTGCTTTATTTATTTATATAAATTTTTCTTGAAGAAACTTAAGTTGAGTATTGAATTTATTTATTTATATATATATATATATATATATATATATATATATATACACGCACGCACACACGCACGCAGACGCACGCACACACATATATATAAATAATGCAATGATTTACTAGTTAATATGAATATTTTTAATGATACCTGTAATGAATAAATAAAATTAGTTGAATACGTTTTATGCTATAAAAAAAATTAAATAATGTGAATATTAAAATAATAACATAATTAATATATGTATTAACTAAATAATACATTTCAGATACAATGTTTAATATCATATTAAATTATTAAAATCGAAAAATTAAAATAAATCTTGAGTAATTGATATAATAATTGATACGTAAGCATATAACAGAGGAAAGGTATTACTGACTTAGAAATGCATTCTACATTGTCAATTATTTAAGAATATTTATTTCGTATTACTTAGTTTATATTATAATTATAATAGAATATTTAGATTTATATTTATAATTTAAAATATAAATGATTATATTAATATACAATAATATCATATCATATTCCTTAGTTGTTTTCCATCCATACTTATTTTACAGATATTTAGAAATTATAAAAAAATGACTATAATTTATAATGAAAATATTAATAGTTATTGACTACATAAGTATAGATAACTATGCTGTCGTTAATTTTGATCTTTATAATTTCGAAATTAAAATTTATTTTCTATTAAAAATATTTTGTTAATTTTTTTTTATTTAATTATAACAGATTAGCATAATAGTGTTACATCATCACATAATATAATAATACATAATGTTATAACTCAACCTATAGATAGAATAATTAGAAAAAATCCGAATGAAAGGTTAACTTAGAATACATATAATTATTCATGTATTCAAAATATCGTTTACGTTAATTTTATATATATATTTTGCAATAGAGAAAATAAGTGTTTTTGTTTTTAGCTATAACTCTGCTGCAGGACTTCACATTTAACAAAATATTTCATAGTTGAAAAGCTAAGTAAACGGTTAAGTAATAAGTTTTTCAATCTACCAGTATAGAACGAGTCAAATTATATTAAATATTGTACTAAATTTTTGTTTAATATGTCGGTATTAAATATATGTTTTTCATACAAATGCAATGGTTGTTATTGTATATATATATATATATATATATTATATTAATATATTACAAATACATTAAAGTTATTTTATAAGTTTTCAAATAAATTTTTTAATGGTAAATTAAAAAACAGTACATTCATACAAAATTAAGGTGAATCAATTTTCCAATATATAAAATAGATTGCATTCATGAATGTAGTATTAATTTTAACTACAATTATAAGAGTGAGGTATGCAGTGGAAATTCATTTAGTATATTTTACAAGATCATATTGATTTAAATAGTTAACTTATATTAACAGTAGTTTTTAAAATAAGTAATAATATAGTAATAATAAAAATATTAATATCAGAAGAACAGATAAGATTAACATAAAAAGGAAATAAGATATTAAGTAACAATTACTATAAAGACTATTCAAATTACTATTATGTTGTTATATAATTTTAATAATAAACAAAATTTTAATTATATTTTATATAAAAGATACACACGCTCATCATAAACACACACACACACACACACACACACACACACAATCTTATAAGAGAAAAAATAAAAATGTGTTTGTGTATATTTATAAATTTGTTTGTATGAATATAAGAAAAATTGCAAACAAACGGAAAATGCAAATACTTCTTGTTTGTACTTATACCTACTTTTTTTTATAGAAATTGAACACTAAATCAATTAAATATTTTTGCACACATTTATAGTATTTAATCATTAAAAATGTAATATTTAATACAAATCCATTATATTGATTTTACTTAAATGAATATATTATAAAGAAATATTTGCAAACTACTATTTATTATTGTCAAAAGACTCGTTAGCTAAGATTTTCCAATATGTTACCTGCGTAGTATCTTATGCGACTGCGCAAATATTAGATAATACATTAATATTTATTTAAAGAAATGATTTGTTCATTAACTTTTATCATTCTTATTAAATTTGTACAAATTATACTTATATAAAATTTATATTTTATATAACGATTTGTTTACAATGCACACATAATTTCAAAAAATTTATATTTTATTTATATTAATGGCTGGAAATATTCAGCACATCTAAATTATACTTAATTTAAAGTAAAAAATCAAAATTAAAAAAAAATTTGGCTAAAATTTTGTTTGGGATTTAACCTGTATATGAATTTTCTCCTCAAGTTGCGAGTGGAGAGAGACGGATAATGGAAAAAGAATAAAAATAGTTATCAAAGAAAGAAGCCTTCAGAATTATTTGTGAAACAAGGTGGAATGGATCAAATTGTAATTTGCGATTAAAAGTACAACGTATGGGGTTGATGTAATCAGTTGTAAATTGATTACCATTTAGCAGCAATTATTTGAATGCTTATTGCAATATAGAAAAAAAGGCGAGATGGTGACTACAGTCGGGACAATATAATATCGGTAAGCGATAGTACTTAATATATATACACAGCTTATGGGTAAGATGTAATTATTAGTGAGATTATTATTGGTATAATGGCGACTCGTGCGATGTTAACAGATGACTTGTTATGATGTTAGTACAGGTATTTGAACATGTGAAAAGAAGGCATAGTAAAGAATGATATATTTACATGATTTTGTTGGTGTTTAAGACACAAGTTCTTCTGTTAGAACCGCATGTGGCAAATCTCATATGTCATGATTGTCACACTTTATTTACAAACCCAGTGTTTCCAGTAAAAGCGGGGCGCGCTTTTGAAGTGCAGAGCGCGTGGCAAGATAACCCCCTGCCTCCGTCATCTCAGTCTTCACACCCCCCTACCCCTAGCCTAAATGAGAGGACCTTCTTTGTTCTTTCATCTCAACAACGTAGGGAAATTCGTGAGACCCCCCACCATGAATCCTCGGCGGACTAGCTAGCCCTTCGGCTATAAAATAAGACCGCAATCACGCCGAGGCAGAACTTTTTCTCCAACTGCAACGTTTTCCGCTACCACTCGGAAAGGTCTCCAGTGCAGCCCGTGATCTTATATACGTGCTGTTCTTTAGCCAGTGTCTGGGTTCGTACAACGAGAAGCTTTGCCCAGACGGTGAGCATCTACTTAGCCCGCGATTGACTCCTTCCCACACTGGACGGAGCTCACTGGTGGAGCGCAGAAGTGAACAGCGCAAAAAGAGGCAAGTAGCAACACGGTTAGCGTCCTCGCGTACCACATGTATGATTGAGCCCAGCATCGCGTATCACGGAACACATTTTCCACAAACCGGCGGCCAAAACCCCATATAAGACCACGCGGCGCATCGTCTACGCGTAATTCATCATTATTGCTAAACCAGCGCCGGCATACTATCGGACAATATATAAACGATTGAACTTACGCACTAGTAATTATAACTTATACGCTTATATAATAAATACGACTATAATTAAACATATAATCACGCGTAGCGTGTAAGCGCGGCGATAAAACAGTGCATAAATATGCGCTTCTATTCTAGTGAAAGTGCGGCTCTTCACTTTATTGTATAAACAAGAATACTCATACTCATATCAAGATTTACATTACGTTATCATTATTATTTCAATAAAGACGATTGGATTGGCATTATCATGCCTATTTCGCTGTCTATTTTTTAACCCTGCTATCTCAACCCTTCCACTATCTGCTTCTCCCTCACACCACCGTGAGGAAGAATTCACACTCGGGTTCACGCCCGAACATATGTAAATAAGATCATTATTTACACGGTTTTATTTGTTATAATACATCAACATAAAAAATACATTTTTATGTATATAAATATATATAAATATAAATTATATAAATACAACAACAAAAAATACAGTTTTTTCGTTCGATAGGAAATTTAAATAAAAGATTATCGTCAAACTTAATTTAAGTTTTTGATATATTTATAAAAATATTTAAATGTGTTAATATATAAATATCTGTGTTACTTTTTTTAATATGTAAAAATAATTTTTAATCCTCTAATAAAAGGATCTCTTTAATATAAATAAAATAAAAAACTATATTTTATTTAATAATAAGTTCATAAACACATGCTAGTTTATGCAAACCTAAAATGTAAACAAAATTAATGTATTATCTATAAGGTTAAAAAATAGAAACTTTTAATTAAATTCAAATTAATCAATGGTTATTTTTACATTAGTTCATAGTTAATTTATAATTGGATTATATTTAATAAATAAATACTTATAACAGCAAATATTTGTAAACTGTTAATAAATTATTTTTTAAAGCTATTAAATTTTTTTATTGTTTTTATACATTGTATTCTTTATAAAGTATAATCAAATTTTTATTTTTAAATATTAATTATTTAATAAATAATTATGATTTGTTTTTTGAATTTCTTTTTGTCCATGCATAATTAAATGTCCATATAAAACATCGAAAATACATATTATTTAAATTCTATTTTTCATTACGAAGAACCTCCAGTTTTTTGATATGATGATTTTCTCTAGCAGGTGTATGAAAAATGCATTTTGTGAAGAAAATAGATATTACAAACGGTTTTCTAATCTGGAAATTAAATTGGTGTTCTTCTATAGAATTTTGATGATTATTAACATCAGTATGTATGCAGTCTCGCTGATTAGATATTTGTTTATTCACATTTATAATTGAGCCAATTGGTAACTTTAAACTTACGCTATCAATATCTATATTATCCTTTCTAAAATTTAAAAAGTTTTATATTAGTTTTCTGTTTTAAATATATTTTAAATTCTGTCAAATATATTAAATAATTATATTTTTATTCAGGTGTACATAATAAAAAAACCTACAAATTATACTTAATAATAACTTGTTAAGCTTTGTTAATCCTGATTATTACTCAAACACCTTTTATATTTTATAAAAATACATACTTAATACTTGGAATTTTTAGATTTTTGAACAATATTTTTCATTAAATATTAATATTATAAAATTATTTTGCAGTAAAATTGTTTGTAAACACATTAGGGCTGAAAGCGATTTGCAATTACATTTATTTCTCACTTAAGGCTAAAAATTTATTATGAAGACTGTATACACATTTGTAAAATTGAACTAATATAAATAGAAAAATAATACTAGTGATAATAATTATTTAGGATAAAGATTTTGTTACAATTTTAACACAATATATCATTTTACAACTTTGGAATGAGAGAAGTAGCCAGTGGAAAAGATGAGCTAAATATGTTTATTTTTTTCTATTTTAGTAGAAATAATTAATTTAAAAATGTTAAATAATCGAATTTATTAATATTTATTAATTTATTAATAAATGTATAAAGAAATTGATTATTCAAATTAAACTGTGCTTAATCTATTGAATACAAATATGTAATCTCTTGAAAATAAATAATTGTTCTTGATTATTAAATTAACTATTGATTTGAAATGTTGCCAAATCTAAATTGTTGATATTTTGAAAATAAGTTATTATATTTGAATTTTTGAATTTATTATTGAATTATAACATAATGATCTCTCTCATTTTCAACACAACTAATCGTTGTTCGAGTCCCGTATGAAGTGAGCCTGATTTCGATTTTAATAAATTATAGATTAAATTATTAATTATTATTATTTCTGAATAGAAAAGAGAAAATCCCTAAATAATATTGTTTCTTTACTTTCGCTTTGAATGTTTTTTATATTTATGATTGCCAGATGTCCCCGAAGAGCCAATGAATTCTCCGATAATATTTCATATATATTTTCAAGTTGACAGTGATTTGAAGCAGTCGAGTTACCCTTGCATTGTACTCGAAAGATCGTCGATGGTCGGTATGACCATCATGTGCTCTGCAAGGCGTGTGTCGTAAAATTAACGGACAAAACCTTCCGGGAATTGACGCACAGTTGCCAAATATCGTACAAGTTATTTATTACAACATAGATTGAAGAGTGTAAACATCAAGCGACGTCACGGGCCGAAACGTCGGTACAGGGTTTACGCGCCGATCCGGCGCTCCGACACGCGGCCGACCGCCGCTTCGATGCCTCTACCGCCTAAAAGAGCGTCGACAGTACTGGTCAAAGGGCACCAATGACAACTGAATAATTAGATCTTAACCAATCACCGAAATTTCTTACTCTCAAAGCTGTGCAAGAAAAGTCCTCCCCCGCAAGAAGCGGGGTGAAGACTTTAAGTATAGTGACTTCAGCGCGTTGCTTCGGATCTGCTTTGGTCTTCAGAATCACAGTAACGATTCATTGACCTTTAGTCTCTCAATATAAAGTTGTGTATAAGTTAATAGCTTCTCCGCGATCAGTGTGCATAAGTAAGACATCAAGTTTCAAGGAACGCACTGAGAGGGAATCAGAGTTCTGGACTGTGCTACAAACTCAACGCGATTAAAGAAGAGGCGGCCGCTAACACTCAATCGCCCAGCACACAAGCAAAAGCGGAATAATCCAGTGAGCTCACACGCACGCAGACCAGCAGATAAACTCTGTTGATCTAAAGGAACACAAGTCCATGCTTGGTAAGATTCAATTAACGTCTGAATATTACTGTAGTGTGGACTACAACGACATATAATTCAACATATTTATATAAAAAATCAACATATTTATAACTTCATGTCAAGCTATCACGGTGTTCAATTCATGTCTAAATGTTAAGATTGTTCAAGATCTGTAATTCGAAATTAAAACAACATTATAAATATACTACATTGTCTAAAGACAGCATTATATTTCAATACGTAAAAATAAACACCATTTTACAGCATTACCCTCGCCACTTTGTCTTTGTTTTATTTTACCCTGCTATCTCTCTGCCTCCACTATCCGCCTCTCCCTCCCTCTATCTGGGAGAGTGTTTTCTCGGGCTTAATTCCCGAACACAATAGAATTTAAAAATTATTCGACAACCGAATAGAAACTCGAAAACCACCAAATAATATTGTTTCTTTTGATATTTGTTTAGAATACTCTTCGTATTCATGATTTTCAGATGTTCCCAAAGAGCCAACGAATTCTCCAATTGTATTTCATATATATTTTCGCATTGACAGTTATTTGAAAAGGTCGAATTTTCCCAGCATTGCACTGAAAGACTCGAAAAAGGCGCGTATCTTTACTCATTTATCCAAGAAGTATATGATAAATCACCTCTTTAATAAACAATAAACTATAGGTTGAATATGTTTATCTTCACTCTTACATCGTCTGCTTTAGCTTTTAGCTATCAAATGAGAATACTGCCGACTATCGCTTCTGTACGTACATTTATTTTTTTGAAAACTCGGTTCCTTAGAGTTGACAAAGACAGATCTTTGCCATGAACATCTATGGTCGATACACTATGTTTATTACCTGTTACTAGCGCAGCGTAGTCAAACGTCGCTGTATTAGCTATTTTTTTAACTTGGGCTCCACGGGAGATTGAGTGGCGCAGAACGTAAGCTGTAAGGATAAAGCTTTTGTTTTGACGACTTATTCGGAATTCAGAGAATTTTTAACAGTACGTCATACAGGTAGCACGCAGATGTTCTGAAAATATTTTACAGCAATTAAAGGAAATATCTTAGCAACTTCGTGACTTTTGCATAGATGAACTAATACCAGCCAACCTTACTACGAAATGGACCAATATCAGAAAGGTTTTGATATATTATACAATTCACCATTCCATCCTGAATCAACACATGAGGAGATTTAGTAGTAAAACTTATAAAGGGCATAATAATCAGCTATTATACGATCACTGAAATTTCCCACTCTCATAGAAGTCGAAGTTGACCACTCCTTCCCAAGTTACTGGATGAGGTCATTAAATTAGACTCCATTCGCGATGCGTGTCAGAAATATCTCAGAGAAACCCTAAAATAATAATCCATGCAGTTTAATTTATGTAAATTGCCCTTCTTATTTACACGGAGTGTTCATTCGATTATCTCTTCGGGTAGGAGAAAGTGTCAGTCATTGGATCATTAATTGTCTATTGTATTATAATAGGTAAATTTAAATATACTATGTATTAAAACAAATATAAATTTCAAATTTCTATACCATAAGAACGGTTTGAATAGAAAAAGGGACAGTTAACGTACTTTAATTTCCTACAATTCTTACAGCAATAAAGAAATTGAATTGTTTTACTATATGAAATGCAACAAAGATGATCGTATTCAAAACTAAATCTAGACGAAATTTTAAGCAAGGATCCTTTTTTACACATTTTGGCAATCATAACATACAAAAATATTTTCCAAACAAAATATTATTGCGAGAGTTTCATGTCAGGTGGAATTTCGAACCCAAGTAAAAAAAACTTATTTTCAATATTTTTTAAAATGCACTGTTTCTTATAACAATCTTTTAAGATTTAGTAAATGTTTGACCCAAATCTCTTACAGTAAATCTAAATCTTTGAAATAATAGTCATATATTTTAATATATTGACTTAATAGTTTATTGAATTGATAAATGTTGTGTTTATAAAAATAATGTTCGTATAAATTAGTTTTATTAGTTTTCTAGTAATTTTTAATAAATATGTTTTGTTCGAGATTTTGTTGGGATCTCGAATGTCTCTCAATGATACCTCATTTAAAAATATGTTAAAAAATTCGTGAATGTTTATATTCGTCAGATCTCCCCCAAAATGCCTACTACTATGATTTTAACCTGTAATAATACCCTTTTGGTCATGACATGAGATTTTTATGACGCTGTTATTTAAAACTAGAACTTCGAGTATAGCCTTTTTCCCATTGCGTATCTTATATCAAAATTAACATTACTATAAAGAGTGTAGCAATCTCAAATAGTAAGAACGCTTGCCATTGGGATTACACCCGCCGGGTTTCCCCCGTACCGATTCGTGCCAATCACAGCATAATAATTGATTGTGATCTAATAACCAAAACTTCCTACTCCCTAGAAAACTGAACGATGACCACACCTCCGCAAGGAGATAGATATATATTATTAATATATACTCGCCCGGTGTCGCCTGAATCACAACATATTCAATTTTCTCCATAAGTTCCAAGCATTTGACCTTGAATTTACAATTCAATCCTCCACCGTCATCCAACCATCAACTCGTGAGTGACCGCTGCTTTCGTCTGCCATGGATCAGAGTTGTATCAGTAAGTTAGCTACCACATATAAGCGACTGGCACCCAACAAACATCAACATTCGATTTACAATTAATTACCGCCTCCATTCTAAGCTTACATTAGCATATTACCTAGCAAATAGTACCATGACATAGGAGGATGAGGACTAACCAGCTAAAGGGCCAGATATATCTATAAGGTAATTAGTACTTGTAGAACTATTCAAACTATTTACAATAAATATTACAGATATAGTATACCTTAATAGTTCATCACGATTATGATAATAATAAGATAACTATAACAAGGAATGTGAATAAGAGATCTTGACTTAACAAGTAAAAGCATCATACCGAGCAACAAGGTATTCAATTTAAGCCCGACTATCACGGTTGCACGGAATCACCACAATCTCAAGGAAACAGTATCATTATATTCTCTCATTTATTATCCATAAAGGCATCTCACAGTATTACACAAGATATTGTAGATTCAGTATTTAACATCTCTTCTATCCCTCCCATCCCATTATCTGCCTCTCCCCCACGCCACCTGAGAGTTCACATTCTAGTTAATTCTCGAACAACTTTATAAGTAATTAGTAATAAGAATATAAAATGATTAACGCCTTTTTATTTATTAGTATTAAGTATTGAAAAACCAAAAATATATAAAGTAAAAATAAAAATATAAAAAGATATGCTAAATGCAGTCAATGATAAACACTGCTTTTCGAAATTAATACTTAATAAAATCATTTAAATTGTAATTAACTTTCTCAATTATATTACGCATATAAGCAATTAATATAATTTAAATATTAAAGAAAATTTAATGTTAACTTTGAACCTTAAAATTTTATCTCTTTTTTTTTTATAATTATTTTCAGAATACACATTTGATTTCTCATAAGTTTCCAACATCGATATTGCTTGCTTTTTAAGTGCCATCTGACTTTTCTCTATTTTATTATTTACTGATATATCAAGTATTAATTGAGCTCTTACAGCTGCTTTTATACGATTTTCATTCGTATCTGCAATCAGTATAAATTTATTAATTAGTAACATAATATTCATAATAATTGAATTTTGTATTAGAATAAGACAAAATAATACTTTATTTAATTTCTTATAATGGTTAGACAAATTTATTATAAAATTATGTTTTAATTTCATGATATAATTTATATTAAAAGTAGATAGAAAATGCAAATAGGATGGCAGAAGGATGTAAAACAACTACAATATAATTACTGTTTTCAATCTGAGATTATTTATGTTCGAGAAATAACCCGAGTATGACTCTCCCCAAGGTGGTGTGGGGATGAGGTTGACAGTGGAAGGAGAGAGATAGCAGGGTAGAAAATGAGCTGAGGTGAAGGCGACATATATAGTACTGTAAAAGTACTGTAAAAAAACTTGTATGGGTGTTGAAATATAATATTGTCTTTATTTTGATTTGTGTGAATTCCGCTAACTAATGCAATATTTAGGCATAAATTGGATACCGCAAGATTTGGATTAATTATAATTTTGAGTGAACTATATTTTTTAGTTCATGTTTTTTAAGGAAATTGCTCCCTTGCGATCGCAATATTCAGGCATAAATTGAAGACCTCGATATTCAGAAGAGGTTAATTATATATATAAAATGAAGTTATTAATTCTAGTTGATGTTGGCATTAGTATATTCCATACTGTATTTATATAATCTAACTAAAGGGGTTTGAATCGATAGTTTTCAAAACGATTCATCGTTAATGTTATCATGAACGTTTTTACCTTGCTTCTTGCGAAGGGATGTTTTTCTTCTACTTTTATGAGAGTGTGTAGAATAGATGATTGAATCACGGTTAATTATTCAACTGTCATTGGCACTTTTGACCGATAGTGTCAACGCCATTTTGAAGTGGTGACTGCGCTTCTAAGCGCCGTGCTGTCACTTGTTTTTGTCACTTTTTAAAATATATTTCGATACACTATGAAAAGCAGCACGACAACTACCCGTGGATTCTTATAAGATTTTATGAGATATTGATTTTACTAGGCTTGTATTGCAAGAAATATGATGGTCATGTTGACCATCGCCAAACTTTCGAGGTATAGTCCGAGTAAAGAGTCAAAAAACGGCAGTCGATGTATTTTCTAGTCATATTCGTAGGCTCTTGGGATACATTTGGCAATCATAAACGTATAATTCTAAATCTAATCTATAATCTATTTTTATATGTATTATTATTTAGCATATTATTCTAAAGAATTTTCAAACAAAGAGGTAGTACGCAGATGTTCGAGAAACCGACAGAATCTCGAACATTTTTTTTTTTTTTTAAATTTTAAAAAAATTTTGAAAACAACTGTTTATTTAAAATTGTTCTTATCATTCAACTAGTTTAATTAATTATTTATACATAAATAATTTTTACTGAAAATATTAATTGTATTTTATAATAATGTATTTTATCTAATGTAATCTAAACTCATGTATTCTTAAAAATAAAAAATGAATGAATAAATGCTCCAGTACTACTTGCCCTGTTACGAATTGATGCAGATTGCTGAATGGTAAAATATTTATCAGTTACTGACATATTTGTGGATAGTGACTGGTATAGGTCATGCAGTCTCATTTATTGACATTACTCTTTCCTTGCGAGGGTGTAATCATTGTCCCGTTTAGTGGGGAAATTAGGTGATTGGTTCACAGTTAATTATTATACTGTAGCTACTGGGATTCCTACCGTCTTTATAGTAATATTGATTTTACTTTGCTTTGCTGTAAGACGTGATGAAAAAAGGCTACACTCGAAGTTCTAATCTTAAACATCAGTGTCATAAAATGGTAATGTTTCAACCAAAAAAGTATGATTGAAGGTTAAATCGTACTCATACGCATTTTAAGGAATATCTTAATTATAAAATAATTTTTAATCTTTTTTGATGAACACTAAATTTATCTCATAAATAATCTGCACATTTACATTTACATTTACATTTCATACATGAGGATAACGTTCTCATGAATATCATTTACTAAGATTAATTTATTGAGTGATATGAAGTTTGCAAGGCTCTCTTAATCACATGGGTGGAGCACAATACTCATATACCTATAAAATATCAATATTTTGTTACTATACTTGATTTTATATTATATCGATTATTTTTACATAATGACTAATGTAAAAATAATAATTTAAATTTTATTATTTTAGACTCAATTAATTTTTAGTGAAATAAAGTTTATTTTATTTATAACGATTTCTTTCTTAATTATTCTTTCATCGACTAGCACAGAATGGCCTTTTATTTTTTTCCATTTATTACTTATTACAAATTCTAAAAATGTATGAAATCAATTTGTTCGAGATTCTGTCAACAAATCTCTTATGAGTGTGTTTATAATCACAACCTTCTCTTTCTTAAAATGTTCACCCGACTCAAGTAGAAAATGTAAATACAATAAGCCGAAAAAAGGCATCAGCAGCTCAGTTCGAATATAGAGATCAGACCGGTAATACTTGTCATCTTTCTCTGATATTAACATAAATTATATTCCAGCCAGCAGTCATATTAAAATCTGTGTTATCTTAAGACTTGTGATATTGTAACAGTTTGTGATTATTCGGTTTTGTTCGAGATTTAGTTAACAAATCTCTTATGACTGTACTTAGAATCACGACCTTCTCTTTCTCAGAATGCTCGCGCCTTTCTGAGAAATGTTCGAGAATTAATTATCAAATCTCTTGTGACTGCACTTAGACTCACGACCTTCTCTTTCTCAGAATACTCGCGCCTTTCGAGTGGAAAATGTATATATAATCAGCGCGAAAAAGGTATTATCAAGTTTTTTTCAATACAGCGATCATTAAGGTCATATTTAGCGTGTTCCTTGTTCTTATCATACGTTATATTTAAGCCAGCAGTCATTTTGTAAATCTATGTTATCTTGTTGTGATGTGATAACAGTTGTGATAATTCGGATTACTCACATTGGATTGAAGACAAGATTTATAATTCGATCATATCTACTAACCGGCTAATCAACCTTCTTTTTACATAATTCAAATTTATTGACATCCGACACAACCACAAGCGGACATTTCGACTAGTTGGATCAGATCGCTATTCACATCAATTCTACATTCACCTTCGTTTCCATAGTTCAATATTTATATCTTATTTATATCTGCATAACCAACATTCAACAATATTCTGTAATTACCACGCATCTTTTATATATCTATTATTAAATAAACTTCATTTTATTCTCTAAAAACAAGATCTGCTCAGTTAATAACACCCATTTCTATTACCCCTCCTTTCTCTGTATTTCTCCTTACTATCTGTATCTCTTGATTATATCTGGAAGAAAACACACGGGAAAAATTTCGAAAACAATTGTAGTACAAAAGCATAATTACTGTAGATCTTAGCTCATTTCATATCAACACGTAATAAAAGATAATAAACCATTTATTTCTCTTGCTATAAAATTATATAAATATATTCAATTATTATATTATGCATAAAGGGTTTAACCTTCAATTTATTTGTAACATTATATTTTTAAAGATTCTAAAAATATAATTTCTTTAATGAATTTTTTAAATTTGTAATCAGAATAATATTAAATATAAAATGATTTAATTTATATTTAGGTTTTTCACGACCTATAAACTAAATAATAGTATCGATTATAAAAATTTTCTTTAATATTGTCTAAATAATTTACTTATGATTATTGCAAAACTTTTATGTTGTATTTACTATTTGTTATTCAATATAAAAGACTTTTTTCTGGTGAACATAAATGAAATGAACAGAATTCGATTTCTGATATTTATTCAATTTTTAGTTTGTTTAATTTAATTTCTGATATATTGATAACATTAACCTTAAAATATTTTTTTAATGTTTAAAAAAACTTGTAAAAGAAATTGTCATAATATTCTTTAATAAAGACTGAAACAAAAATTATATTAACTAAAATATAATTTATATTACATTAACTATATTTTAAAAAATAAATGACTTAAATTATAAAAATAATTATATATAAGTGAAATGAAACCAACATTAACATAAAAATTGAGTACTTTGTAAATCTATATAAAAAATTAAAAACAATTACTATATGTCTTATTTATTTAAATGTTTCTTTTATTTCAAAAATAAGGAAAAGTATAATTCACTATTAATTAAAAATTTTATATTTAATATAAATAACAAATATTTTAATTTTATGCTCATAGATTGTAATTATTAATTGGAAACCTAAATATTTAATAATGTACATTACAATATTTCTTATAAAACTACTCACTATCTTTAAGGATCTCAGGACATTTAAATTATTTTAAAAACATTCCACTTCGATATATTACTAAATAAATATTAGCAGCACTCTAAATAATTTATATATTTTTTTATATTTTTATATTTATATATTTTATATAACATTTAATTGCATCTAAATAAATGAAATGTAAAATATAAAGGAATTAACGATCAACTGCAGGATCAGAGAAATATTTTAAAAATTGTATAAATAGAATTATTAACAATTTCATATTCTATATAAAGATAGTGGCAAGGATGACTGCCAAGTAGTATTATAGATCATAAGAAATTACGGTCACTGATGCAAAATTCTTACTCCATACTATATTCTTGATTAGATTAATAGATCTTATTCAAATGGATTCTATTATTTAAAATTTCATCTGCAGCATAGAATAAATAATTATGGCAAATAAATTAACTTCAATTTTCGTTATTCAGCAGATATAGTTTTATTACAAGCTACAAGTTTAATTGAAAAGCTAAAAAGATTTAAAAGCATTTTTCCACTAAGATTACATTATTTTGGTAAATGCCTTGCAACCAACTGTTTAAAATATCTAGACCTATTGCATTAACCAAAACCATGTAGCATCCAGTGCATTAAATATAAGTATATATATCACAAATATTTACAAATATTTAATCTAAATCAATAAATAATTTAAAGTCAAATTTATGATTCTATTTATAATTTAAATGTATTTTGAATGTTTTAATTCTAAAAATTATTATACTTTATCAACATTTTAAAACAAATTCATTAATTTGATTAATGAAAACATTAACTTAAAATAATTTGCTCTACCGTTATTAATATACCCTATTCAAAGTTTATTATATTACCTTTAAAAACATATTGATAACAAATGATAATTTCATTAATTATTTATGAATATATAACTGTATATTAATAAAATACAATTTTAAGTAAAATGTTTAACTTTACCTAATTTATTTCTAGCTGTCAATTCTGATATATACTGTAAATTTTCATATTGTTGTGTCCTAAATTGCGAAGTCAGTTTTTTATTCAAATTAATTTTTTCTAGAGTAGGCCATTCTATATTAGAATCAATTTTTTTTAAAGAAAATATGATTTCATTGTAATTTAATACAGAAAAACTTTCCTTTGTATTTATTTCTCCCCATAGAAATAATTCAATATATAGATAAGCTGTTTTACTAATAACCTATAATATTTTCATATTACTCATTGTAAAATTAACTTATATGCATATTTACTATTAATTATAATACTTAAATAATATCTGTGTTTAATATTGTCAGATTTTAACAATATTGATTAAGTTAAATATAGGATTATATTTAATTGAATAAAAATATTATAATTCTGTTCACTAAGATTTATTGTACAAGTTTAAAAAATTTTTAAAATATATTAAGTTTTGAATGGATAAAATAAAGGTTGATGTTTTTGATAAATGTCATGATCATACATTATTTGATCGTTGTTGCAGAAGTTGAAAATATTCAACTCACTAACAAATCCATAAATGTTCTCATTGTTAAACTCAAGTATAAGTATATAAGTATAAGTACTTAATTTGGTGTATAATCATTTCCAATGTAGAGCTAAAAAATAATCAGCATTACAATGTTAATCAGAATTGTGATCAAATTGTGACTGAATATTTTAGTTTAAGTAAAGAAATTTGTCAAAAATGAGTATTTGATGACAAAACATTAATAAACGTTGATAGATATTAATGCTTTTTAGACTCCACACAAAGAAAATGTTCAAATTAAATTTTTTAATTTAATCAATTCAATAAATATTATTTTTAATTGAATTAATATCAATAAAATGAAATTCATTTTATTTAATATATTAAAATAATTTATTGGCATAATCTTTTAGAAATACTTGGTATTACAATTAATACGTACTTAAAATGAGAAATAAAAACTAGTTACTTACTTTTAAATAATTTTGTAAAATATCAAATTTGATATCTTTTTTCGGGTTTAAATAAATATAAATTAAAATTTTATCCTTTGTCTGCCTCCAATGATAATTTACTGTTTTAATAAATGACATTGATACAAATGATTGTTTTCTTTACCACAATTATTCTATTATAACCATGGTTACTAGATTCATAGTATATAATAAGAAAAAGCACTAATAAGTTAATAAGATATTTTATAAGGAAATATGTGTTGCATGTATGTGTATTAATATATCTCATACAATATAATCTAAAAACCCATAAAATTAATTTATTATTAAAATATTTCAATATTTCACTTTAATTCAATAAACGTTTAAGTATTGTGTACGATATATGTTATTAAGTCATACATTAAATTTATAATAATTTATTTGTGAAATTATATAAGAATAAGTTAAAATTAATATTAATTGAAATTCGTATTTAGTTTCGATAAATTGATATATAATATAGAGAATTTTTTATTACTATTTAAAAATTTTTTATTCAGACTTTTTAAAACAAATCGATCCAATATGATTAGATAAAAATTTCATAAACTCATATAAATAAAAGATTATGAAATATCATACAGTATATTTATACGGGTATAATGAATTTTATATATTCTTATGTCATTTTTTTCTTAGAAAAACTGCTCAGAATAGGCATATCAGATATTTAAAAATAAAATAATTAAAAATATGTATTATAAATTTTGTATTATTTTTTATCTAACATAAATTTAATTTATGCCGATTTACTAGTTTTTATATTAGGATTAATGTAAATATAATTGCAATATAATTGCAAACTACAATTTTGTACCATATATGTACAAAATATTATTTGATATTATCTGTTATATTGTTTGCAATTGTATTGTAAATTTTAAGTATTATAAATAATAGAAAATAACAATTGTTTGTAACGTATTTTACTTTTTATGCATTTACAGTTATCTAAGATGTATGATGTACGATGAAGGTTTTTATGAAATATTAATTATCAAAAATGATTTAGATAAATTTGCAATACATTAACAGTGTTAAGTAATTATAAGTGTATTTTTGTTAGTATTTTAAGAAAAAATTACTTATAATAGTTTATATTTAATTAAAAAAATTAAAATATGCAATACACGTTTAATGTACGTTTTATTAATTTTTTAATTAAAAATATTAATTATAAAATTAATGCAAAATTCTTAAATGACCATCTAAAACTTGATGTAATGGCTATCCTTAACGATAGCTTCGATTTCATTGACTTTGTTGGGAATTAACCCAAGTGTGAACTCTCCGGAAGTGGTATAGGAGAGAGGCTGATAGTGAAATAGTGAAAGGAGAAATAATAAACAAAGGTGTTATTAACTGAGTGGCTTTTGGAATTCGAGATTGAAAATTGCCTTTATTATATAAGAAATATAAAATAGATGTTGAATATATAAATATATAGAATATGTAGAATTACAGAATATATAGTTGAATGCTGCTTCTGCTTCTAGTTGATCGGATATGTAAATGGTGCGTTATATAAAGTAATATGAAATAGTATAAAATATATGTATTTAAAGGTTGTGTCGTCTCGCTATTTAGTTTTAAGCTGTATATGATGTTGCTTGAGACTTAAAGTAGTATTGGCGTAGTTCAGATCAGGTAAATCTAATTACAGTATCTACTTAGTCAATATCGGTCGTCAATGATTTAAACTCCATATATAAAACGGCAGATCCTACCTCGTGGATCAATTGGTAACACTGTTCGCCAGATGTGCACTGATGATAGTTTCAATTGTTCTTAAGCATTTAGTGGCTGTTAATATTATTAATAAAGTCAAGAGATAATAAACAGATTATAAGTAACTGTGGTAACTTGACAACAAGTAACAAATAAAAATAACTGATTTTAATCAATTGATCTTTGTTCGAGAACCGAATTGAAACTCGAAAATCACTACATAATATTGTTTCTTTTGACATTTGTTTATAATATATAAAATATTACCGGAGAATTCGTTGGCTTTCGGAGATATCTGACAATCATAAATATAAAAAGTATTCTAAACAAATGTCAAAAGAAACAATCTTATTTAGTGACTTTCGAGATTCTATTCGGTTGTACAGTTTTCAAACATTGTACGATTTGTTTTCACACGAAATTGATATTTTGAATAAATATTTTGAAAGTGTAAATATCAAACGATGCCACGGGCCGAAGCGTCTTAAAATATCGCGCCTGTAGTGCGCTGCCTTAGATTCGCTTTAGTCTCCAAATCGTAGTACCGAACTGTCAATCTGTAATCTATCAATACAAAGTTACACATTGAGGGAAAAACAAGGGCTCTGGACTGTGCTACACGCTCGACGCGATCAAAAGAGAGAAGACAGCCGGTAATATTTAATTTTCCTGCAAGCAAGGATGCATGAGCAACCTCGAGCAGTGTAATAAAGGAAGCCGCTACTAATATGCAATCCATCAATTGCACGTGGCATAATCATTATTTGGTTATAATCTGAAATCCAGTAAGCAGACATACCGACCTGCAAGTAAACCCTGTTGATCTAAACTAATACAACAAGTCCATACTTGATGATATTCAATTAATGCGTGAATATTGCAGCAGTGTGGACTACGATATATAATTCATAATCAACCTTTAATTAAACTCACGGAACTCAATACATTTTGTATATTCACTTAAAGTGTTCGGGATTCCGATAGAATCTCGACCGTCGGTACTACCTCTTGTTTGTAAATTGTTTTCAAAATATTCGAGATATTTATGATTGCCAGATGTATCCC